>UBIG03000011.1:32500-40000 GCA_900464855.2 Musa schizocarpa
GCCATCTCAGCACCCTGAACCCCTGGTGGCACAGGGCTGGATGGGGCGTTCAGATAGCAGGGACGGTGTTGCTGTTCGTCGCCGCCGCTGTTCGCCGCCGCCGCCGTCAGCCAGCCAAAATGGCCAGTTTTGGCCCATTTTTGGGCTGTTTTGGCCAGTTTTTGGCAGTCTTTTGCGCGTCGCGGGCGAACGACGTGAGCGGAGCAAAACGCCAGCCATCTCAGCACCCTGAACCCCGGTGGCACAGGGCTGGATGGGGCGTTCAGATAGGACGGGACGGTGCTGCCTCGCCGCCCCGCCCGCCAGCCAAAAAAATGGCCAGTTTTGGCCCGTTTTTGGGCTGTTTTGGCCAGTTTTTTGGCAGTTCTTTGCGCGTCGCGGGAAACGACGTGAGCGGAGCAAAACGCCAGCCATCTCAGCACCCTGAACCCCGGTGGCACAGGGCTGGATGGGGCGTTCAGATAGCAGGGACGGTGTTGCCTCGCTCTGTTCGCCGCCGCCGCCGCCGCCGCCATTCAGCCAGCCAAAATGGCCAGTTTTGGCCCGTTTTTGGGCTGTTTTGGCCAGTTTTTGGCAGTTCTTGTGTGTCGGGCTTAACGACGTGAGCGGAGCAAAACGTCAGCCATCTCAGCCCCCTGAACCCCCGGTGGTGGCACAGGGCTGGATGGGGCGTTCAGATAGCAGGGACGGTGTTGTTGCCTCGCTGGCCGTGTCCGCCGCCGTTTTCGCCGCCAGCCAGCCAAAAAATGGCCAGTTTTGGCCCGTTTTTGGGCTGTTTTGGCCAGTTTTTGGCAGTTCTTGCGTCGCGGGCGAACGACGTGAGCGGAGCAAAACGTCAGCCATCTCAGCACCCTGAACCCCGGTGGCACAGGGCTGATGGGGCGTTCAGATAGCAGGGACGGTGTTGCCTCGCTCGCCGCTGTGTCCCGCCGCCGCCGCCGTCAGCCAGCCAAAAATGGCCAGTTTTGGCCCTGTTTTTGGGCTGTTTTGGCCAGTTTTTGGCAGTTTTTTGCGTCGTCGCGGCGAACGACGTGAGCGGAGCAAAACGCCAGCCATCTCAGCACCCTGGAACCCCGGTGGCACAGGGCTGGATGGGGCGTTCAGATAGCAGGGACGGTGTTGCTTCTCGCTTCGCCGCTGCTGTCCCGCCGCCGCCGCCTTCAGCCAGCCAAAATGGTTTTGGCCTGCTTTTTGGGCTGTTTTGGCCAGTTTTTGGCAGTTTGCGCGTCGCGGGCGAACGACGTGAGCGGAGCAAAACGTCAGCCATCTCAGCACCCTGAACCCCCGGTGGCACAGGGCTGGATGGGGCGTTCAGATAGCAGGGACGGTGTTGCCTCTCGCCGCCGCCTGCTGTCCGCCGCCGCCGCCGCCGCCGCTGGCCAGCCAAAAAATGGCCAGTTTTGGCCCGTTTTGGGCTGTTTTTTGGCCAGTTTTTTTGGCAGTTCTTGCGTCGCGGGCGAACGACGTGAGCGGAGCAAAACGTCAGCCATCTCAGCACCCCTGAACCCCGGTGGCACAGGGCTGGATGGGGCGTTCAGATAGCAGGGACGGTGTTGCCTCTCTCTCGCTTCGCTGTTGTCCGCCCGCCGCCGCTGCCAGCCAAAATGGCCAGTTTTGGCCCGTTTTTGGGCTGTTTTGGCCAGTTTTTGGCAGTTCTTGCGTCGCGGGCGAACGACGTGAGCGGAGCAAAACGTCAGCCATCTCAGCACCCTGAACCCCGGTGGCACAGGGCTGGATGGGGCGTTCAGATAGCAGGGACGGTGTTGCCTCGCTTCCGCGCCGCTCGTTGTTGTCCGCCGCCGCCGCTGGCCAGCCAAAATGGCCAGTTTTGGCCCGTTTTTGGGCTGTTTTGGCCAGTTTTTGGCAGTTTTTGGCAGCGTCGTCGGGCGAACGACGTGAGCGGAGCAAAACGTCAGCCATCTCAGCACCCCTGAACCCCGGGTGGCACAGGGCTGGATGGGGCGTTCAGATAGCACGGGGACGGTGTTGCCTCGCCGCCGCTGTCCTGTCCGCCGCCGCCGCCGCTTCAGCCAGCCAAAAATGGCCAGTTTTGGCCTGTTTTTGGGCTGTTTTGGCCAGTTTTTTGGCAGTTTCTTGCGCGTCGCGGGCGAACGACGTGAGCGGAGCAAAAACGTCAGCCATCTCAGCACCCTGAACCCCGGTGGCACAGGGCTGGATGGGGCGTTCAGATAGCAGGGGACGGTGTTGCTGCCTCGCTGCCGCTGTCCGCTGTCCGCCGCCGCCGCCAAAATGGCCAGCCAAAATGGCCAGTTTTGGCCTGTTTTTGGGCTGTTTTGGCCAGTTTTTGGCAGTTCTTTGCGTCGCGGGGGCGAACGACGTGAGCGGAGCAAAAACGTCAGCCATCTCAGCACCCTGGAAACCCCGGTGGCACAGGGCTGGATGGGGCGTTCAGATAGCAGGGACGGGTGTTGCTCTCGCTCGCTGTCCTGTCATTGCCGCCGCCGCCAAAAATGGCCAGCCAAAATGGCCAGTTTTGGCCTGTTTTTGGGCTGTTTTGGCCAGTTTTTTTGGCAGTTCTTGCGCGTCGCGGGCGAACGACGTGAGCGGAGCAAAACGTCAGCCATCTCAGCACCCTGAACCCCGGTGGCACAGGGCTGGGGGCGTTCAGATAGCAGGGACGGTGTTGCCTTTTTCGTCGTTGTCCCGCCGCCGCCGCCGCCAAAAGCCAAAATGGCCAGTTTTGGCCTGTTTTTGGGCTGTTTTGGCCAGTTTTTTGGCAGTTCTTTGCGTCGCGGGCGAACGACGTGAGCGGAGCAAAACGTCAGCCATCTCAGCACCCCTGAACCCCGGTGGCACAGGGCTGGATGGGGCGTTCAGATAGCAGGACGGTGTTGCGGTGTTGCTTCGTTTCGCCGCTGTCCGCCGCCGCCGCCGCCGCGCTTCAGCCAAAAATGGCCAGTTTTGGCCCGTTTTTTTGGGCTGTTTTGGCCAGTTTTTTGGCAGTTTTTTTGTGTGTCGCGGCGAACGACGTGAGCGGAGCAAAACGTCAGCCATCTCAGCACCCTGGAACCCCGGTGGGTGGCACAGGGCTGGATGGGGCGTTCAGATAGCAGGGACGGTGTTGCCTTTCGCTCGCCCTTGTCCGCCGCCGCCGCCGCCAGCCAGCCAAAATGGCCAGTTTTGGCCTGTTTTTGGGTTTGTTTTGGCCAGTTTTTGGCAGTTCTTGTGTGGGCGAACGAACGACGTGAGGAGGAGCAAAACGTCAGCCATCTCAGCACCCCTGAACCCCGGTGGCACAGGGCTGGATGGGGCGTTCAGATAGCAGGGACGGTGTGTTGCTCGCCGTTGTTGCCGCCGCTGTTGGCCAGCCAAAATGGCCAGTTTTGGCCCGTTTTTGGGCTGTTTTGGCCAGTTTTTGGCAGTTCTTGTGTGTCGCGGCGGCGAACGACGTGAGCGGAGCAAAACGTCAGCCATCTCAGCACCCTGAACCCCCCGGTGGCACAGGGCTGGATGGGGCGTTCAGATAGCAGGGACGGTGCTGCCTCTCGCCGCCATTGCCGCCGCCAAAAAATGGCCAGCCAAAATGGCCAGTTTTGGCCGTTTTTTTGTTTTGGGCTGTTTTGGCCAGTTTTTGGCAGTTCTTGTGTCGTCGGGCGAACGACGTGAGCGGAGCAAAACGTCAGCCATCTCAGCACCCTGAAACCCCGGTGGCACAGGGCTGGATGGGGCGTTCAGATAGCAGGGACGGTGTTGCTCGCTCGCTCGCCGCTGTCCGTTGTCCGCCGCCGCCGCAAAAGCCAGCCAAAATGGCCAGTTTTGGCCCGTTTTTGGGCTGTTGGGCTGTTTTGGCCAGTTTTTGGCAGCAGTTTTGCGCGTCGCGCTTAACGACGACGGAGCGGAGCAAAACGTCAGCCATCTCAGCACCCTGAACCCCGGTGGCACAGGGCTGGATGGGGCGTTCAGATAGCAGGACGGTGGTGTGCCTCTTCGTCGTTGTCCGTCCGCCGCCCGCCGCCGCTTCAGCAAAAAATGGCCAGTTTTGGCCCGTTTTTGGGCTGTTTTGGCCAGTTTTTTTGGCAGTTCTTGCGCGTCGCTGGCGAACGACGTGAGCGGAGCAAAACGTCAGCCATCTCAGCACCCTGGAACCGGTGGCACCTGGGGGGCACAGGGCTGGATGGGGCATTCAGATAGCAGGGACGGTGTTGCTCTCTCGCGCCGTCCTGTCCGCCGCCCGCCAGCCAAAATGGCCAGTTTTGGCCCGTTTTTGGGTTGTTTTGGCCAGTTTTTTTTGGTTGTTCTTGTGTGTCGCCGGGCTTAACGACGGAGCGGAAAAAACGCCAGCCAAAATGGCCAGTTTTGGTCTGTTTTTGCCCTGTTTATGGGCCCTTTTTCCTTCGATTGAAATCTTCTTCTTCCTTGTGTGGCCAACAGCGCTGTTTTTGTACTTCTTCGCACGGCGGTGTCTTGTCGGGCCGATTGTCTTATTTGATCGGCCACTTGAGTCTTTGTTGCTCGTGGTTGGCGATGGGCTGTCCGATGGGATGACTGTGTCGGCATGTGAGCGGTGATGGATTTTATGTCGCGCGGTGGGCTCCCTGCTTTTGTGCAGTTGACCACCGACGCTGTAAGTCCCTTCAATGGTACTCTGTTCGAACGGATGTGTGTGTTGCCTGTACAATCTACCTAGTTCCTTTGGAAATAGACATTGTTTACCTCGCTTATCCACTTTCATGTCCTATAATGAATGAGGAGTGTCGATGTCCCGGCACCTTGTGTGTCCTCGAACGATGTCATGTCTCGACCTCTCGCCTCGAAAGTGGCTCCAGTTGTTCACGGAGTGCTCTTGGATGCAGTGGATAAGAATGTACCATGGGTCTTTGGACTCTTGGCACATGATCGGTTGGTTTTTTTGGTCGCTTCTTCGACGGATGACAGCCTTCCCATCATTGCCCCCCCCCCCTTTCCCTTTGTGGTAATGGGGTCGGCATGTTGGGCTTGGCGTCAGAGAGGACGTGCTACCTGGTTGATCCTGCCAGTAGTCATATGTTTGTCTCAAAGATTAAGCCATGCATGTGTAAGTATGAACTATTTCAGACTGTGAAACCGCGAATGGCTCATTAAATCAGTTATAGTTTGTTTGATGGTACGCGCTACCGGATAACCGTAGTAATTCTAGAGCTAATACGCGCAACAAACCCCGACTTTCCGGAAGGGATGCATTTATTAGATAAAAGGCTGACGGGGCTTTGCTCGCCGTTCGGATGATTCATGATAACTCGACGGATCGCACGCCCCTCGCGTCGGCGACGATCATTCAAATTTCTGCCCTATCAACTTTCGATGGTAGGATAGGGGCCTACCATGGTGGACGGGTGACGGAGAATTAGGGTTCGATTCCCGAGAGGGAGCCCGAGAAACGGCTACCACATCCAAGGAAGGAAGCAGCGCCAAGAAATTACCCAATCCTCGACACGGGAGGTAGTGACAATAAATAACAATACCGGCTCTTCGAGTCCGGTAATTGGAATGAGTACAATCTAAATCCCTTTAACGAGGATCCATTGAGGGCAAGTCCGGTGGTGCCGCCACCGCGGTAATTCCAGCCCAATAGCGATATTTAAGTTGTTGCAGTTAAAAAAGCTCAGAAGTTGACTTTGGGGGGTCGGTCGGTCGGTCTTCCGCCGTGTGCACCGGTCGCCCCATCCCTTCTGTCGGCGGCGATGCGTTCTGGCCTTAATGGTCGGGTCGTGCCTCCCGCGCTGTTACTTTGAAGAAATTAGAGTGTTTCAAAGCAAGCCCACGCCTGGATACATTAGCATGGGATAACATCACAGGATTTCGGTCCTATTGTGTTGGCCTTCGGATCGGAGTAATGATTAAGAGGGACAGTCGGGGCATTCAGATTTCATAGTCGAGGTGAAATTTTTGGATTTATGAAAGACTAACCATCGCGAAAAGCATTTGCCAAGGATGTTTTCATTAATCAAGAACGAAAGTTGGGGGCTCAAGACGATCGATACCGCCCTAGTCTCAACTATAAACGATGCCACCTGTGGATCGGCGGATGTTGTTTTTTAGGACTCACCGCACCTTATGAGAAATCAAAGTCTTTGGGTTCCGGGGGGAGTATGGTCGCAAGGCTGAAACTTAAAGGAATTGACGGAAGGGCACCACCAGAGAGGGAGCCTCGCGGCTTAATTTGACTCAACACGGGAAACTTACCAGGTCCGACATAGCAAGGATTGACAGACCGAGAGCTTTTTTTCTTGATTCTATGGGTGGTGGTGCATGGCCGTTTTAGTTGGTGGAGCCGATTTGTCCGGTTAATTCCGATAACTAACGAGACCTCAGCCGCTAACTAGCTACGCTACGAGGGAGGCATCCCTCCCGCCGCCAGCTTCTTAGAGGGACTATGGCCGCTTAGGCCACGGAAGTTTGAGGCAATAACAGGTCTGTGATGCCCTTAGATGTTCTGGGTGCGACGCGCTACAATCGATGTATTCAACGAAGTTATATAGCCTTGGCCGACATGTGCCCGGTAATCTTTTGAAAATTTCATCGCGGATGGGGATAGATCATTGCAATTGTTGGTCTTCAACGAGGAATTTCTAGTAAGCGAAGTCATCAGCTCGCTGACTACGCCCCTGCCCTTTTGTACACACCGCCCGCCGCTTCCTACCGATTGAATGGTCCGTGAAGTGTTCGATCGAGGCGACGGGGCGGTTCGCCGCCCGACGACGTCGCGAGAAGTCCACTGAACCTTATCATTTAGAGGAAGGAGAAGTCAGAATAAGGTTTCCGAGGGTGAACCCGCGGAAGGATCATTGTCGAGACCCACCGACGAGGACGACCGTGAATGCGCCAACGATTCGCCGGGCTCGCCCCGACAACAACACCTCATCAGTCGCCCGCACCGGGCGGGACGACCGAGGGGATGAACTATTAACCCCCCGCGCCGATAGCCAAGGAACACGAACATCGAAGTCGGAGGGCCTCGCTGCATGCAGTAGGCTACATCCGACGGTGACCCCATTGGACTAATTCGGCAACGGATATCTCGCTCTCGATCGATGAAGAAGAACGAAAAAAATGCGATACCTGGTGTGAATTGCAGAATCCCGCGGAACCATCGAAGTCTTTGAACGCAAGTTGCCCGAGGCCATCCGCTAAGGGCACGCCGCTCAAGGCCACGCTGACGCTTTGTCGTTGTGGGGGGGGCGGGGCGAACGCGAGGATGGCCCCCGTGCCGGAAGGTGCGGTTGGTCAAGAGCGGGCCGTCGATGGTTGTCGAACACGACGCTGGTGGATGCCCAGCGAGCCACGACGTCAGGTTTTCGGGACCGGGCGAGGCCTCGAGGACCCAAGTCGTGGTGCGAAGTCGATGCCACGGACCGCGACCCCAGGTCAGGTGGGGATACCCGCTGAGTTTAAGCATATAAATAAGCGGAGGAGAAGAAACTTACAAGGATTCCCTTAGTAACGGCGAAGCTTAACCGGATCAGCCCAGCTTGAGAATCGGGCGGGCGCGCGCTGCCTGAA
>UBIG03000011.1:45000-55000 GCA_900464855.2 Musa schizocarpa
AGGGACGGTGTTGCTCGCCGCCGCTGTCCCCGCCAGCCAAAAATGGCCAGTTTTGGCCCGTTTTTGGGCTGTTTTGGCCAGTTTTTGGCAGTTCTTGCGCGTCGCGGGCTTAACGACGTGAGCGGAGCAAAACGTCAGCCATCTCAGCACCCTGGAACCCCCGGTGGCACAGGGCTGGATGGGGCGTTCAGATAGCAGGGACGGTGTTGTTCTCTCGCCGCCGTTGTCCGCCGCCGCCGCCGCCGCCGCCAGCCAAAATGGCCAGTTTTGGCCCGTTTTTGGGCTGTTTTGGCCAGTTTTTGGCAGTTCTTTGCGCGTCGCGGGCGAACGACGTGAGCGGAGCAAAAAACGTCAGCCATCTCAGCACCCTGAACCCCGGTGGCACAGGGCTGGATGGGGCGTTCAGATAGCAGGGACGGTGTTGCTCGCTTCGCCGCTGTCTGTCCGCCGCCGCCGCCAGCCAGCCAAAATGGCCAGTTTTGGCCCGTTTTTGGGCTGTTTTGGCCAGTTTTTGGCAGTTCTTTGCGCGTCGCGGGCGAACGACGTGAGCGGAGCAAAACGTCAGCCATCTCAGCACCCTGAACCCCGGTGGCACAGGGCTGGATGGGGCGTTCAGATAGCAGGGACGGTGTTGCCTCTCGCCGCTTGTCTGTCCGCCGCCGCCGCCGCCGCTTCAGCCAAAATGGCCAGTTTTGGCCCGTTTTTGGGCTGTTTTGGCCAGTTTTTTGGCAGTTCTTTGCGCGTCGCGGGCGAACGACGTGAGCGGAGCAAAACGTCAGCCATCTCAGCACCCTGAACCCCCGGTGGCACAGGGCTGGATGGGGCGTTCAGATAGCAGGGACGGTGTTGCCTCTCGCCGCCGCTGTTGTCCGCCGCCGCCGCCAGCCAGCCAAAATGGCCAGTTTTGGCCCGTTTTTGGGCTGTTTTGGCCAGTTTTTTTGGCAGTTCTTTGCGCGTCGCGGGCTTAACGACGTGAGCGGAGCAAAACGTCAGCCATCTCAGCACCCTGGACCCCCGGTGGCACAGGGCTGGATGGGGCGTTCAGATAGCAGGGACGGTGTTGCCTCTTCGCTCGCTGTCTGTCCGCCGCCGCCGCCGCCGTCGCCAGCCAAAATGGCCAGTTTTGGCCCGTTTTTGGGCTGTTTTGGCCAGTTTTTGGCAGTTCTTTGCGTCGCGGGCTTAACGACGTGAGCGGAGCAAAACGTCAGCCATCTCAGCACCCTGAACCCCCGGTGGCACAGGGCTGGATGGGGCGTTCAGATAGCAGGGACGGTGTTGCCTCTCGCCTTCGTCCTGTCCGTCCGCCGCCGCCCGACACAAGCCAAAATGGGTGTTTGGGCCTGTTTTGGGCTGTTTTGGCCAGTTTTTTGGCAGTTCTTGCATTGGCGAACGACGTGAGGGAGCAAAACGTCAGCCATCTCAGCACCCTGAACCCCGGTGGCACAGGGCTGGATGGGGCGTTAAAGATAGCAGGGACGTGTGAGAGATTTTTCGCTGTAATGGACCATTTTACCCTTTGCCAGCCAGCAAAAATGGCCAGTTTTGGGCCCGTTTTAATTTGTTTTGGCTATAAAGTGTTTTTTGGGCAGTTTCTTGTGGATCCCGAGTGAGGCCTTTTCGGAGCGGAGCAAAACGTCAGTGTGGGACCAGGACTTGGGAACCCCGGGGTGGCACAGGGCTGGATGGGGCGTTCAGATAGGGGGACGCGACGTGTTGGGCTTAACGTTGACAACTATACTTGATGGTGCTCAAGGCAGTTTAGGCCGGTAAAGGGATGAGACCATGCAAGGTGGAATGAGTTGCTCAACGACAAAAAAGAGTTATGCAAAAAGCTCACAGAGGTGAGGGGAATTGCTAGCTAGAAGAATTTGGTACTCATACATGGGCTTGTATACGGACGACGGAATGTTCAGGGTTATCCCAAGGCTTAATCAAACTCGGGCCATGGAGCATTGAAACTTTTCTTCGGCATGCAAAGGATACATCCGTAGGAGGCTGAATGGTGCAACTAGTTCAGCATGTTGCTAGGCCCCGAGGGGTGCAGCGGGGTTGTATTGACGGAGTCGCAATCTAGCAAGTGTGTTTGCAGGAGGCAGAACAATGCACAGTTTGTTCAGCAGATCGGAGTAGTCCAAGGGGATGGTGGTCTCCGAAACGAAGAGAGATGTTGCTCCAATGGGACAGTTATCCTAGAGGGATAAGTCCCGGCTCTCCAGAGGGAGAATCATGTGAGACGGACCTCACAAGTTGAGGAGGAGTACCTCAACAAACAACAACTCCACGAAGCTCAATGGGCTGAGCAAGGGCGAGGAGTCGTCGATGATCTCGCTTTGAGAGAATGCATTGGTGGATGCATCATGAGATCAAGTGGGGAGTGACCCAAGACAACACAAATGAAGGCACACTTGGAGTCGACACGGAGATCGGACTCAAGGGAGGGCTGACCCATGGGGAATGGTGGGGCGAGGGCTACCATCAACTCAATGCAAAAGCGAGGAGCGGAGCAACTTGGGTGTAACTTACGGTACCCAAGCCGCATGAAGGGAGCCAAAGATAGAAGATGGAACATGGACCAGAGGCATAGTGCTTTCCTTGGACAAAGGTCAAGGACATGAACTCTTGCAGAGGCAAGAGCAGGATCATGTTGTTCCATGGGTCATTCATTCTGGTTCGGAGCGGACTCATCTTGCATGGTGCCAAAGACTAAGGAGCTTCGGGCACATGCACTTTATCTCTGAGGAGCATTTGATGGAGGAACTAAGGCGACTCAATTTATGGAGGCTAAGTTGGGATCGAAGGCCTTAGCACGGGCAAGAGGACGCAGAAGCGGGTACTCTTTGAAGAATATGCCACAGTGTTGTTGTCATTCAAGTTGCTATAAAGGAGGCGGTGCGCGCAGCTTAAGATTGTGCCGGTAGGGGTAGAGACCCGTGATCCGCATAATGGTGCACTAATTGCAGCGAAGTCGGGGGACTTTGGGAGCTACTAGGCGACGGACTGTCCTAGAGCGGTGCTTCATCGTGGTGTGACCCAAGAGTGGGTGGATGAAGGTCGATTGCCAGAGGAGCGAACAAAATCGAAGGTAGAGGAGACCCTGCGATGTATTGGCAGAGGCCACACATGGAGGGTTCACAATTCGAGTTTTTCCACAAGGATCAGAATGCAATGGAGAAGTCACCAGGAGGCGACATGGTGCAGCGGATCGTGGTGGAACAGTTCGTGGCAATGCGATACACACGACTTTGCCCCGTGAGGGACTAGATCATACGGAGGTATGATTGGGAGCTACTGGAAGCTCCACTTCGGTGAACAACACGGCGACAAGAAGGGCTATGGATTCAAGGAGTGAAAGCCATGGTACCGCAGAGGTGGGTCTTCCGTGCGTGCATCGAATTTTGCATCGGATGAAAGCCTTGGTCATCAGCATATGGGGGCTGTGTTCCACCAAGGGAAAAGTTCGAATGCAAGTACCAGTGAGTCCCATGGGAGGGACTTGATCATACAGCGGTATGATCGAAGCAGCTGGAGAGTTGGACTACTCCAGAGCTCATATTCGCTTAAGGGAGCCCGACAAGTCAGTGGACAAGGTCGAGTAAGCGAACGTTGCTACCAAGGAAGCTAAGGAGAACAGAATCAGTGCAAACCCTACAACGTGATGGCAGAGGCCGTGCATGGGAGTTGCAGTCTGTCTCTCCATCGACCAGACGGACCGCTTGGAGAACACAGAGGTGTTGAAGAAGTGGGGTCGAAAGGGGCGAGGAAGCGGACGACCAGTCCAGAGGGACTTAGCTACCCAAAATCAAGCATCGTTAGAATGGAGGTGGACTCGAGAGGAGTGCCCACGAGACATTTCTACCGATCGTGAAGAAAAGGGATGCGATGCGAGGCGACGGATAGTAGTGCCATGGGCATGGCAGCGCCATGGTACCGCAGACGCGGACTTCCGTAAAAAAGTCATTGATCCCTTGCTCTCATGGAGGGAGAGCGCTGGTCGTAAAAAGGGGTCGAGGAGGTGGAGCATGCAGAGGCAAACCCAAGCACCGGAGACAAGGTCAAGGGGCGAGGCCAAGGAACTTCAGAAGACCGGTGTCAATGAGTTTTCATCAAGATAGTCGAAAGTGAAGGACTTCGGGTCATGCAAGAGTGCACGACTAAGGAACGAAGTAGTCAAGAGAGCGGTGTTGTACCTTCGCTACTCAAGGGAGTAGGCTTATGTGGTTGATGGAGAAGACGGCACAATCCCACAAAGCACCAAATCTATTAGAGAATTACTCCAAGTTGGGGTGAAAACTTCCTGCATTCCAGAAGTTCAATGGCATTGAGAAGGTGAATCACAAGAGCTAACTCAACGAAGGAGTGCAAACACTTCAAGTGCTTCGAAGTGTGAGCAAAGAGCAAAGGCGAAAGGCTAGTAAACCACCGATGCATGGAGTACAACCTCGAGGAGGAGGCTAAGTCAAGTAACCTTTACCTTTCAACCCTTAAGAGAATGGGCTAAACCGAAAACCCCAATTCTCTTATCTATCCAGCAGAGGAGCTCTGCAAAAGTTCAAAGACCCTTCAAGATAATGGAAGACAATAGTTGTCAAATCCTCACCGATGGTGATCGTTGTTATCGAGAGTAGATTATCCGCTTCATTTCCCAACGAAATGCTAATCGAAAAGCGGAAGTGATGCTAACCTACTTGGATGTGACAACTAAGTGAAAGAAGAGTCAATGAGCAAATTTTGTGGAGGAATGACCAAAATCTTCGAAAGTTTATAGACGATGCTCGTTAAAAGCTTCAACAAGCATCCACCCGTTCAAGCAAAGATGAGGCATTTGAGAGATGGCGCAAAGAAGGATGGTTTTTCCTTCATTTGAAGGATCCGCAGGAATCAACAAGGATCAACACAACTCAGCCAGCCCCCCCCACCCGAGTCGAGTCATTGGTGAGTTGAAGCAGCATGGCGGATCAAAAGGTTCGACTACGAAAACAACAAAGTGGAGAGCAGTTTTGGGAGCCAAGGGACGATTGCACCGGAAGCGTAAGATTGAAGACTCAAGAGGAGGAAAGGCGCGTTAAAGTGTCGACAAAGGTTTCGGACGAGGACGCCGAAGGAATAAGTGGGGGGGAGAATGTCACGGACAAACTTCTAAACAGGGTGTTTGATGTAATGCTTATATATGTCCGTGTCTTTTGGTATGTTCATGCATTGTACAGCATGTAGGGGACGGCCAAGGCATGATAGTCCCATTTTAGTTGGGTCGGTGGTCGCTTTTAGGCTTGTAAATAAAGGTTGTGTCATGTGGACACGCAGTGAGAGATTTTCGGTCCAGAATGGACCATTTTACCCTTTGTTGTGCAACTGTTCGAGCTTGTAAAGTCTGTTTGTAATTTGCATTGTCTATAAAGTGTTTTTCGGAGATGTTTGCTTGTGGATCCCGAAAGTGAGGCCTTTTCTCTGTCCTGTTTTCTCTTGTGTGGGACCTAAGGGACCTTGGGAGGCTTCGGGAGGTCGACCCTAGCGGACGGACACGTTAAGGGTGCCGCGACGACTTAGGCAAAACCAGCTAAGTCCGCGGACAGCGCCGCCGCCGCCGCCAGCCAGCCAAAATGGCCAGTTTTGGCCCGTTTTTGGGCTGTTTTGGCCAGTTTTTTGGCAGTTCTTTGTGTGTCGCGGGCTTAACGACGTGAGCGGGAGCAAAACGTCAGCCATCTCAGCACCCTGGAACCCCGGTGGCACAGGGCTGGATGGGGCGTTCAGATAGCAGGGACGGTGTTGCTTTCGCCTTTGCTGTGTCGCCGCCGCCGCCCTTGCCAGCCAAAATGGCCAGTTTTGGCCCGTTTTTTTTGGGCTGTTTTGGCCAGTTTTTGGGCAGTTCTTTGTGTGTCGCGGGCTTAACGACGTGAGCGGAGCAAAACGTCAGCCATCTCAGCACCCTGGAACCCCGGTGGCACAGGGCTGGATGGGGCGTTCAGATAGCAGGGACGGTGTTGCTGCCTCTCGCTCGCCGCCTCCCGCCGCCGCCGCCGCTTCGCCAGCCAAAATGGCCAGTTTTGGCCCGCTTTTGGGCTGTTTTGGCCAGTTTTTGGGCAGTTCTTGTGTGCCGCGGGCGAACGACGCGGAGCGGAGCAAAACGTCAGCCATCTCAGCACCCTGGAAACCCCGGTGGCACAGGGCTGGATGGGGCGTTCAGATAGCAGGGACGGTGTTGCCTCTCGCCATTGCTGTCCGCCCGCCGCCGCTGCAAAGCCAGCCAAAAAATGGCCAGTTTTGGCCCGTTTTTGGGCTGTATGGGCTGTTTTGGCCAGTTTTTGGCAGTTCTTGCGCGTCGCTGGCGAACGACGCGGAGCGGAGCAAAACGTCAGCCATCTCAGCACCCTGAACCCCCGGTGGCACAGGGCTGGATGGGGCGTTCAGATAGCAGGGGACGGTGTTGCTCTCCGCCGCCGTTGTCCGCCGCCGCCGCCGCTTCGCTTCAGCCAAAATGGCCAGTTTTGGCCCGTTTTGGGCTGTTTTGGCCAGTTTTTGGCAGTTCTTTGCGTCGCGGGCTTAACGACGTGAGCGGAGCAAAACGTCAGCCATCTCAGCACCCTGGAACCCCCGGTGGCACAGGGCTGGATGGGGCATTCAGATAGCAGGGACGGTGTTGCCTCCTCTCGCCGCCGCTGTCCGCCCGCCGCCGCCAGCCAAAATGGCCAGTTTTGGCCCGCTTTTTTGGGTTGTTTTGGCCAGTTTTTGGCTGTTCTTTGTGCCGCGGGCTTAACGACGTGAGCGGAGAAAAAAACGCCAGCCAAAAAATGGCCAGTTTTGGTCTGTTTTTGCCCTGTTTATGGGCCCTTTTTCCTTCGATTGAAATCTTCTTCTTCCTTTGTGTGGCCAACAGCGTTGTTCTGTACTTTTCGCACGGCGGTGTCTTGTCGCCGATTGTCTTATTTGATCGGCCACTTGAGTCTTTGTTGCTCGTGGTTGGCGATGGGCTGTCCGATGGGATGACTGTGTCGGCATGTGAGCGGTGATGGATTTGTATGCCGCGGTGGGCTCCCCCTTTTTTGTGCAGTTGACCACCGACGCTGTAAAGTCCCTTCAATGGTGGTACTGTTCGAACGGAGATGTGTGTGTTGCCTGTATAATCTACCTAGTTCCTTTGGAAATAGACATTGTTTACCTCGCTTATCCACTTCTCATGTCCTATAATTAATGAGGAGTGTCGATGTCCCGGCACCTTGTGTGTCCTCGAACGATGTCATGTCTCGACCTCTCGCCTCGAAAGTGGCTCCAGTGTTCACACGGAGTGCTCTTGGATGCAGTGGATAAGAATGTACCATGGGTCTTTGGACTCTTGGCACATGATCGGTTGGTTTTTTTGGTCGCTTCTTCGACGGATGACAGCCTTTCCCATTGCCCCCCCCCCCTTTCCCTTTGTGGTAATGGGTCGGCATGTTGGGCTTGGCGTCAGAGAGGACGTGCTACCTGGTTGATCCCGCCAAGAGTCATATGTTTGTCTCAAAGATTAAGCCATGCATGTGTAAGTATGAACTATTTCAGACTGTGAAACCGCGAATGGCTCATTAAATCAGTTATAGTTTGTTTGATGGTACGTGCTACCGGATAACCGTAGTAATTCTAGAGCTAATACGCGCAACAAACCCCGACTTCCGGAAGGGATGCATTTATTAGATAAAAGGCTGACGGGGGCTTTGCTCGCCGTCGATGATTCATGATAACTCGACGGATCGATCGCATCGCCCTCGCGTCGGCGACGATCATTCAAATTTCTGCCCTATCAACTTTCGATGGTAGGATAGGGGCCTACCATGGTGGTGACGGGTGACGGAGAATTAGGGTTCGATTCCGAGAGGGGAGCCCGAGAAACGGCTACCACATCCAAGGAAGGCAGCAGCGCAAGAAATTACCCAACCCTCGACACGGGAGGTAGTGACAATAAATAACAATACCGGGCTCTTCGAAGTCCGGTAATTGGAATGAGTACAATCTAAATCCCTTTAACGAGGATCCATTGAGGGCAAGTCCGGTGCCCAAAGAAACCGCGGTAATTCCAGCCCAATAGCGATATTTAAGTTGTTGCGTTAAAAAAGCTCAGAGTTGGACTTTGGGACGGTCGGTCGGTCCGGCCGCGGGGTGGCACCGGTCGCCCCATCCCTTCTGTCGGGCGATGCGTGCTCGGCCTTAACTGGTCGGGTCGTGGCCTCCGCGCTGTTACTTTGAAGAAATTAGAGTGTTTCAAAGCAAGCCCACGCCTGGATACATTAGCATGGGATAACATCACAGGATTTCGGTCCTATTGTGTTGGCCTTCGGATCGGAGTAATGATTAAGAGGGACAGTCGGGGCATTCAGATTTCATAGTCGAGGTGAAATTTTGGATTTATGAAAGACTAACCACCGCGAAAAGCATTTGCCAAGGATGTTTTCATTAATCAAGAACGAAAGTTGGGGGCTCAAGACGATCGATACCGCCCTAGTCTCAACCATAAACGATGCCACCAGTGGATCGGGCGGATGTTGTTTTAGGACTCGCCGCACCTTATGAGAAATCAAAGTCTTTGGGTTCCGGGGAGTATGGTCGCAAGGGCTGAAACTTAAAGGAATTGACGGAAGGGCACCACCAGAGTGGAGCCTCATGGGCTTAATTTGACTCAACACGGGAAACTTACCAGGTCCGACATAGCAAGGATTGACAGACCGAGAGCTCTTTTCTTGATTCTATGGGTGGTGGTGCATGGCCGTTTAGTTGGTTGGTGGAGCGATTTGTCCGGTTAATTCCGATAACTAACGAGACCTCACCGCTAACTAGCTACGCGGAGGCATCCTCCGCTGCCAGCTTCTTAGAGGGACTATGGCCGCTTAGGCCACGGAAGTTTGAGGCAATAACAGGTCTGTGATGCCCTTAGATGTTTCGGGTCGCGACGCGACGCTTAATCGATGTATTCAACGAAGTCTATAGCCTTGGGCCGACATGTGCCCGGTAATCTTTTGAAAATTTCATCGCGGATGGGGATAGATCATTGCAATTGTTGGTCTTCAACGAGGAATTCCTAGTAAGCGCCGAAGTCATCAGCACCGCGCTGACTACGCCCCCCTGCCCTTTGTACACACCCCCGCCGCTTCCTACCGATTGAATGGTCCGTGAAGTGTTCGATCGAGGCGACGGGGCGGTTCGCCGCCCGCGGACGTCGCGAGAAGTCCACTGAACCTTATCATTTAGAGGAAGGAGAAGTCGAACAAGGTTTCAGAGGTGAACCCGCGGAAGGATCATTGTCGAGACCCACCGACGAGGACGACCGCGGAATGCGCCAACGATTGTTTCGCCGGGCTCGCCCCGACAACACCCCGAAATCGTCGGCCCGCCTCGGGCGGGACGACCGAGGGGATGAACTATTAACCCCGGCGCCGGATAGCGCCAAGGAACACGAACATCGAAGTCGGAGGGCCTCGCTGCATGCAGTAGGCTACAATCCGACGGTGACCCCATTGGACGACTCTCGGCAACGGATATCTCGCTCGCGATCGATGAAGAACGAATAAATGCGATACCTGGTGTGAATTGCAGAATCCCGTGAACCATCGAAGTCTTTGAACGCAAGTTGCGCCCGAGGCCATCCGCTAAGGGCACGCCTCAAGGCCACGCCACGCTGACGCTTTGTCGTTGTTCGGGGGGGGGGCGAACGCGAGGATGGCCCCCCGTGCCGGAAGGTGCGGTTGGTCAAGAGCGGGCCGTCGATGGTTGTCGAACACGACGCTGGTGGATGCCTTTGCGAGAGCAGACGTCGTCGGTTTTCGGGACCGGGCGAGGCCTCGAGGACCCAAGTCGGTGCGAAGTCGATGCCACGGACCGCGACCCCAGGTCAGGTGGGGATACCCGCTGAGTTTAAGCATATAAATAAGCGGAGGAGAAGAAACTTACAAGGATTCCCTTAGTAACGGCGAAGCTTAACCGGATCAGCCCAGCTTGAGAATCGGGCGGCCGCGTCGCCTGAATTGTAGTCCGAGAA
>UBIG03000011.1:60000-67500 GCA_900464855.2 Musa schizocarpa
GCCAGCCAAAATGGCCAGTTTTGGCCCGTTTTTGGGCTGTTTTGGCCAGTTTTTGGCAGTTCTTTGCGCGTCGCGGGCGAACGACGTGAGCGGAGCAAAACGCCAGCCATCTCAGCACCCTGAACCCCGGTGGCACAGGGCTGGATGGGGCGTTCAGATAGCAGGGACGGTGTTGCTTCCGCCGCTTTGCTGTCGCCGTCCGCCGCCGCCGCGCCGCCAGCCAAAATGGCCAGTTTTGGCCCGGCTTAACGACGTGAGCGGAGCAAAACGTCAGCCATCTCAGCACCCTGGAACCCCCGGTGGCACAGGGCTGGATGGGGCGTTCAGATAGCAGGGACGGTGTTGCCGCGCTTCGCTGTCCGCTGTCCGCCGCCGCCGCCGCCAAAAATGGCCAGCCAAAATGGCCAGTTTTGGCCCGTTTTTGGGCTGTTTTGGCCAGTTTTTGGCAGTTCTTGCGCGTCGCGGCTTAACGACGTGAGCGGAGCAAAACGTCAGCCATCTCAGCACCCTGGAACCCCCCGGTGGCACAGGGCTGGATGGGGCGTTCAGATAGCAGGGACGGTGTTGCCTCGCTCGTCGCTGTCTGTCCGCCGCCGCCGCCCTTTGGCCAGCCAAAATGGCCAGTTTTGGCCCGTTTTGGGCTGTTTTGGCCAGTTTTTTGGCAGTTCTTTGCGCGTCGCGGGCGAACGACGTGAGCGGAGCAAAACGTCAGCCATCTCAGCACCCTGGAACCCCCGGTGGCACAGGGCTGGATGGGGCGTTCAGATAGCAGGGACGGTGTTGCCCTCGCTTCGCCGCTTGTCTGTCCGCCCGCCGCCGCCGCCAGCCAAAATGGCCAGTTTTGGCCCGTTTTTGGGCTGTTTTGGCCAGTTTTTGGCAGTTCTTTGCGCGTCGGGCTTAACGACGTGAGCGGAGCAAAACGCCAGCCATCTCAGCACCCTGGAACCCCGGTGGCACAGGGCTGGATGGGGCGTTCAGATATAGGGACGGTGTTGCCTTCGCCGCCGCTGTCCGCCGCCGCCGCCGCGCCAGCCAGCCAAAATGGCCAGTTTTGGCCCGTTTTGGGCTGTTTTGGCCAGTTTTTTGGCAGTTCTTTGCGCGTCGCGGGCGAACGACGTGAGCGGAGCAAAACGCCAGCCATCTCAGCACCCTGAACCTCCGGTGGCACAGGGCTGGATGGGGCGTTCAGATAGCAGGGACGGGTGTTGCCTTCGCTTCGCCGCTGTTGTCCGCCGCGCGCCCGTCCGCCAGCCAAAATGGCAGTTTTTTTGGCCCGTTTTGGGCTGTTTTGGCCAGTTTTTTGGCAGTTCTTTGCGTCGCGGGCGAACGACGTGAGCGGAGCAAAACGTCAGCCATCTCAGCACCCTGGAACCCCGGTGGCACAGGGCTGGATGGGGCGTTCAGATAGCAGGGACGGTGTTGCTCTCGCCGCCATTGTCCGCCGCCGTCCGCCGCCGCCGCTTCGCCAGCCAAAATGGCCAGTTTTGGCCCGTTTTTGGGCTGTTTTGGCCAGTTTTTGGCAGTTCTTTTGCGTCGCTGGGCGAACGACGTGAGCGGAGCAAAACGTCAGCCATCTCAGCACCCTGGAAACCCCGGTGGCACAGGGCTGGATGGGGCGTTCAGATAGCAGGACGGTGTTGCCTTCGCCGCTTCGCCGCTGTCGCCGCCGCCGCCGCCGCCTGGCCAGCCAAAATGGCCAGTTTTGGCCCGTTTTGGGCTGTTTTGGCCAGTTTTTGGCAGTTCTTGCGCGTCGCTGGGCGAACGACGTGAGCGGAGCAAAACGCCAGCCATCTCAGCACCCTGGAACCCCGGTGGCACAGGGCTGGATGGGGCGTTCAGATAGCAGGGACGGTGTTGCTCTCTCGCTTCGCCGCTGTCCGCCGCCGCCGCCGCTGGCCAGCCAAAATGGCCAGTTTTGGCCCGTTTTTTGGGCTGTTTTGGCCAGTTTTTGGCAGTTCTTTGCGCGCCGCGGGCGAACGACGTGAGCGGAGCAAAACGTCAGCCATCTCAGCACCCTGGACCCCCGGTGGCACAGGGCTGGATGGGGCGTTCAGATAGCAGGGACGGTGTTGCCTCGCTTGCTGTTGTCCGCCGCCGCCGCCGCCGCCAGCCAAAATGGCCAGTTTTGGCCCGTTTTTGGGTTTTTGTTTTGGCCAGTTTTTGGCAGTTCTTTGCGTCGCGGGCGAACGACGTGAGCGGAGCAAAACGTCAGCCATCTCAGCACCCTGAACCCCGGTGGCACAGGGCTGGATGGGGCGTTCAGATAGCAGGGACGGTGTTGCTCTCTTCGCTGCTGTTGTCCGGCCGCCGCTTCTTCAGCCAAAATGGCCAGTTTTGGCCCGTTTTGGGCTGTTTTGGCCAGTTTTTGGCAGTTCTTGCGCGCGGGCTTAACGACGTGAGCGGAGCAAAACGTCAGCCATCTCAGCACCCTGAACCCCGGTGGCACAGGGCTGGATGGGGCGTTCAGATAGCATGGACAGTTTTTGTCCGCCGCCGCCGCCGCCAGCCAAAATGGCCAGTTTTGGCCTGTTTTGGGCTGTTTTGGCCAGTTTTTGGCAGTTCTTGTGCGTCGCGCGGGCTTAACGACGTGAGCGGAGCAAAAAACGTCAGCCATCTCAGCACCCTGGAACCCCCGGTGGCACAGGGCTGGATGGGGCGTTCAGATAGCAGGGACGGTGTTGCCTCTCGCTTCGCTTGTTGTTGTCCGCCGCCGCCGCTCGCCAGCCAAAAAAATGGCCAGTTTTGGCCCGTTTTTGGGCTGTTTTGGCCAGTTTTTTGGCAGTTCTTTGTGTGTCGCGGGCTTAACGACGTGAGCGGAGCAAAACGTCAGCCATCTCAGCACCCTGGAACCCCGGTGGCACAGGGCTGGATGGGGCGTTCAGATAGCAGGGACGGTGTTGCCTCTCGCCGCCGCTGTCCGCCGCCGCCGCCGCTTCAGCCAAAATGGCCAGTTTTGGCCCGTTTTGGGCTGTTTTGGCCAGTTTTTGGGCAGTTTTTGTGTGTCGCGGGCGAACGACGTGAGCGGAGCAAAACGTCAGCCATCTCAGCACCCTGAACCCCGGTGGCACAGGGCTGGATGGGGCGTTCAGATAGCAGGGACGGTGTTGCCTTTCGCCGCCGTTGTTGTCCGCCGCCGCCGCCGCTTCAGCCAAAATGGCCAGTTTTGGCCCGTTTTTTTGGGCTGTTTTGGCCAGTTTTTTGGCAGTTCTTGTGTGTCGCTGGCTTAACGACGTGAGCGGAGCAAAAACGTCAGCCATCTCAGCACCCTGGAACCCCGGTGGCACAGGGCTGGATGGGGCGTTCAGATAGCAGGGACGGTGTTGCTCTCGCCGCCGCTTGCCGCCGCCGCCGCCGCCAGCCAAAATGGCCAGTTTTGGCCCGTTTTTGGGCTGTTTTGGCCAGTTTTTGGCAGTTCTTGTGCGCGGGCGAACGACGTGAGCGGAGCAAAACGCCAGCCATCTCAGCACCCTGAACCCCGGTGGCACAGGGCTGGATGGGGCGTTCAGATAGCAGGGACGGTGTTGCCTCTCGCTTCGTTGTCCGTCCGCCGCCGCCGCAGCCAGCCAAAATGGCCAGTTTTGGCCCGTTTTTTTGGGCTGTTTGGGCTGTTTTGGCCAGTTTTTTGGCAGTTTTGCGCGTCGCTGGGCGAACGACGTGAGCGGAGCAAAACGTCAGCCATCTCAGCACCCTGGAAACCCGGTGGCACAGGGCTGGATGGGGCGTTCAGATAGCAGGGACGGTGTTGCCTTCGCTTCGCCGTTGTCCGCCGCCGCCGCCGCCGCCAGCCAAAATGGCCAGTTTTGGCCCGTTTTTGGGCTGTTTTGGCCAGTTTTTGGCAGTTCTTGCGTCGCGGCGAACGACGTGAGCGGAGCAAAACGTCAGCCATCTCAGCACCCTGAACCCCGGTGGCACAGGGCTGGATGGGGCATTCAGATAGCAGGGACGGTGTTGTTTCGCTTCGCTTCGCTGTCCGTCCCGCCGCTCAGCCAGCCAAAATGGCCAGTTTTGGCCCGCTTTTGGGTTGTTTTGGCCAGTTTTTGGCTGTTCTTGTGTGCCGCGGCTTAACGACGTGAGCGGAGCAAAAACGCCAGCCAAAAAATGGCCAGTTTTGGTCTGTTTTTGCCCTGTTTATGGGCCTTTTTTTCCTTCGATTGAAATCTTCTTCTTCCTTGTGTGGCCAACAACAGCGCTGTTCTGTACTTCTTCTTCGCACGGCGGTGTCTTGTCGCCGATTGTCTTATTTGATCGGCCACTTGAGTCTTTGTTGCTCGTGGTTGGCGATGGGCTGTCCGATGGGATGACTGTGTCGGCATGTGAGCGGTGATGGATTTGTATGTCGCTGTGGGCTCCCTGCTTTTGTGCAGTTGACCACCGACGCTGTAAGTCCCTTCAATGGTACTCTGTTCGAACGGAGATGTGTGTGTTGCCTGTACAATCTACCTAGTTCCTTTGGAAATAGACATTGTTTACCTCGCTTATCCACTTCTCATGTCCTATACTTAATGAGGAGTGTCGATGTCCCGCGGCACCTTGTGTGTCCTCGAACGATGTCATGTCTCTCAGACCTCTCGCCTCGAAAGTGGGCTCCAGTGTTCACGGAGTGCTCTTGGATGCAGTGGATAAGAATGTACCATGGGTCTTTGGACTCTTGGCACATGATCGGTTGGTTTTTTTGGTCGCCTTCTTCGACGGATGACAGCCTTCCCATCATTGCCCCCCCTTTCCCTTTGTGGTAATGGGTCGGCATGTTGGGCTTGGCGTCAGAGAGGACGTGCTACCTGGTTGATCCTGCCAGTAGTCATATGTTTGTCTCAAAGATTAAGCCATGCATGTGTAAGTATGAACTATTTCAGACTGTGAAACCGCGAATGGCTCATTAAATCAGTTATAGTTTGTTTGATGGTACGCGGCTACCGGATAACCGTAGTAATTCTAGAGCTAATACGCGCAACAAACCCCGACTTCCGGAAGGGATGCATTTATTAGATAAAAGGCTGACGGGCTTTTGCTCGCCGTTCGATGATTCATGATAACTCGACGGATCGCGACGCCCCTCGTCGGGCGACGATCATTCAAATTTCTGCCCTATCAACTTTCGATGGTAGGATAGGGGCCTACCATGGTGGTGACGGGTGACGGAGAATTAGGGTTCGATTCCCGAGAGGGAGCCCGAGAAACGGCTACCACATCCAAGGAAGGCAGCAGCGCAAGAAATTACCCAATCCTCGACACGGGAGGTAGTGACAATAAATAACAATACCGGCTCTTCGAAGTCCGGTAATTGGAATGAGTACAATCTAAATCCCTTTAACGAGGATCCATTGAGGGCAAGTCCGGTGCCGCAGAAACCGCGGTAATTCCAGCCCAATAGCGATATTTAAGTTGTTGCAGTAAAAAAGCTCAGAAGTTGGACTTTGGGACGGGTCGGTCGGTCCGGGCTTCGGTGTGTAACCGGTCGCCCCATCCCTTCTCGTTTCGGCGCGCGCGTTCTGGCCTTAACTGGTCGGGTCGTCGCCTCCGGGCGCTGTTATTTTGAAGAAATTAGAGTGTTTCAAAGCAAGCCCACGCCTGGATACATTAGCATGGGATAACATCACAGGATTTCGGTCCTATTGTGTTGGCCTTCGGATCGGAGTAATGATTAAGAGGGACAGTCGGGGCATTCAGATTTCATAGTCGAGGTGAAATTTTTGGATTTATGAAAGACTAACCACCGCGAAAAGCATTTGCCAAGGATGTTTTCATTAATCAAGAACGAAAGTTGGGGGCTCAAGACGATCGATACCGCCCTAGTCTCAACTATAAACGATGCCCACTGTGGATCGGCGGATGTTGTTTTAGGACTCACCGCACCTTATGAGAAATCAAAGTCTTTGGGTTCCGGGGAGTATGGTCGCAAGGCTGAAACTTAAAGGAATTGACGGAAGGGCACCACCAGAGTGGAGCCCGCGGGCTTAATTTGACTCAACACGGGAAACTTACCAGGTCCGCACATAGCAAGGATTGACAGACCGAGAGCTCTTTTCTTGATTCTATGGGTGGTGGTGCATGGTCGCTTTTAGTTGGTGGAGCGATTTGTCCGGTTAATTCCGATAACTAACGAGACCTCACCGCTAACTAGCTACGCTGGAGGCATCCCTCCGCCGCCAGCTTCTTAGAGGGACTATGGCCGCTTAGGCCACGGAAGTTTGAGGCAATAACAGGTCTGTGATGCCCTTAGATGTTCTGGGTCGACGACGACGCTTAATCGATGTATTCAACGAAGTCTATAGCCTTGGCCGATGTGCCCGGTAATCTTTGAAAATTTCATCGCGGATGGGGATAGATCATTGCAATTGTTGGTCTTCAACGAGGAATTCTAGTAAGCGAAGTCATCAGCTCGCTGACTACGCCCCTGCCCTTTTGTACACACCGCCCGCCGCGCCCTACCGATTGAATGGTCCGTGAAGTGTTCGATCGAGGCGACGGGGCGGTTCGCCGCCCGCGACGTCGCGAGAAGTCCACTGAACCTTATCATTTAGAGGAAGGAGAAGTCGAATAAGGTTTCCGAGGTGAACCCGCGGAAGGATCATTGTCGAGACCCACCGACGAGGACGACCGCGGAATGCGCCAACGATTGCTCGCCGGGCTCGCCCCCGACAACAACCCCGAATCAGTCGGCCCGCCACCGGGCGGGACGACCGAGGGGATGAACTATTAACCCCCCGGCGCCGGATAGCCAAGGAACACGAACATCGAAGTCGGAGGGCCTCGCTGCATGCAGTAGGCTACAATCCGACGGTGACCCCATTGACGATTCTCGGCAACGGATATCTCGGCTCTCGATCGATGAAGAACGAAGTTTAAATGCGATACCTGGTGTGAATTGCAGAATCCCGCGGAACCATCGAAGTCTTTGAACGCAAGTTGCGCCTCGAGGCCATCCGCTAAGGGGCACGCCGCCTCAGCGCCACGCTGACGCTTCGTTGTTTCGGGGGGGGGGGCGAACGCGAGGATGGCCCCCGTGCCGGAAGGTGCGGTTGGTCAAGAGCGGGCCGTCGATGGTTGTCGAACACGACGCTGGTGGATGCCTTCAGCGAGCCAGACGTCAGGTTTTTCGACCGGGCGAGGCCTCGAGGACCCAAGTCGCGGGTGCGAAGTCGATGCCACGGACCCGCACCCCAGGTCAGGTGGGGATACCCGCTGAGTTTAAGCATATAAATAAGCGGAGGAGAAGAAACTTACAAGGATTCCCTTAGTAACGGCGAAGCTTAACCGGATCAGCCCAGCTTGAGAATCGGGCGGGGCGCGCTGCGCCTGAATTGTAGTCCGAGAAGCGCCCTCAGCGACGGACCGGGCCCAAGTCCCCCGGAAAGGGGGGCCGGGAGGGTGAGAGCCCCGTCCGCTCGGACCCTGTCGCACCACGAGGCGCTGTCGACGAAGTCGGGTTGTTTGGGAATGCAGCCCCAATCGGGCGGTAAATTCCGGCCCAAGGCTAAATATGGGCGAGAGACCGATAGC
>UBIG03000011.1:72500-77500 GCA_900464855.2 Musa schizocarpa
CTGGATGGGGCGTTCAGATAGCAGGGACGGTGTTGCGCCGCTTCGTCGCTGTCCGCCGCCGCCGCCGCCGCTGGCCAGCCAAAATGGCCAGTTTTGGCCCGTTTTTTGGGCTGTTTTGGCCAGTTTTTGGCAGCAGTTCTTGCGCGTCGCTGGCTTAACGACGTGAGCGGAGCAAAACGTCAGCCATCTCAGCACCCTGGAACCGGTGGCACAGGGCTGGATGGGGCGTTCAGATAGGGAGGGACGGTGTTGCTGTTCTCTCCCTGTCCGTCCGCCGCCAAAATGGCCAGTTTCAGCCAAAGCCAAAATGGCCAGTTTTGGCCCGTTTTTTTGTTTTGGCCAGGCAGCAGTTCTTGCGCGCGCGGCGAACGACGTGAGCGGAGAGCGGAAAACGTCAGCCATCTCAGCACCCTGGAACCCCGGGTGGCACAGGGCTGGATGGGGCGTTCAGATAGCAGGGACGGTGTTGCTCGCCGCCGCTTGTCCTGTCCGCCGCCGCCGCCGCTTCAGCCAAAATGGCCAGTTTTGGCCCGTTTTGGGCTGTTTTGGCCAGTTTTTGGCAGTTCTTGCTTGCGTCGCGGGCGAACGACGTGAGCGGAGCAAAAACGTCAGCCATCTCAGCACCCTGGAAACCCCGGTGGCACAGGGCTGGATGGGGCGTTCAGATAGCAGGGACGGTGTTGCTCTCGCTTCGCTGTCTGTCCGTCCGCCGCCGCCGCTTCGCCAGCCAGCCAAAATGGCCAGTTTTGGCCCGTTTTGGCTGTGTTTTGGCCAGTTTTTTGGCAGTTCTTGCGCGTCGCGGGCGAACGACGTGAGCGGAGCAAAACGTCAGCCATCTCAGCACCCTGAACCCGGGTGGCACAGGGCTGGATGGGGCGTTCAGATAGCAGGGACGGTGTTGCCTCGCTTCGCCGCTGTCCGCCGCCGCCGCCGCCGCCAGCCAAAATGGCCAGTTTTGGCCCGTTTTTGGGCTGTTTTGGCCAGTTTTTGGCAGTTTGCGCGTCGCGGCGAACGACGTGAGCGGAGCAAAACGTCAGCCATCTCAGCACCCTGGAACCCCGGGTGGCACAGGGCTGGATGGGGCGTTCAGATAGCAGGGACGGTGTTGCCTCTCGCTTCGCTGCTGTCCGCCGCCGCCGCCGCTTCGCCAGCCAAAATGGCCAGTTTTGGCCCGTTTTGGGCTGTTTTGGCCAGTTTTTGGCAGTTCTTGTGTGTCGCGGGCGAACGACGTGAGCGGAGCAAAACGTCAGCCATCTCAGCACCCTGAAACCCGGTGGCACAGGGCTGGATGGGGCGTTCAGATAGCAGGGACGGTGTTGCTGCTCGCTTCGCCGTTGTTGTCCCGCCGCCGCCGCCGCTTCGCTCAGCCAAAATGGCCAGTTTTGGCCCGTTTTTGGGCTGTTTTGGCCAGTTTTTGGGCAGTTCTTGTGTGTCGCGGGCGAACGACGTGAGCGGAGCAAAACGTCAGCCATCTCAGCACCCTGAACCCCGGTGGCACAGGGCTGGATGGGGCGTTCAGATAGCAGGGACGGTGTTGCTTTCGCTCGCCGTTTGTCCGTCCGCCGCCGCCGCTGCCAGCCAAAATGGCCAGTTTTGGCCCGTTTTGGGCTGTTTTGGCCAGTTTTTGGCAGTTTTGTGTGTCGCGCTTAACGACGTGAGCGGAGCAAAACGTCAGCCATCTCAGCACCCTGGAAACCCCGGTGGCACAGGGCTGGATGGGGCGTTCAGATAGCAGGGACGGTGTTGCTCTCTCGCCGTGCCGCCGTCCGCCGCCGCCGCCGCCGCAGTTTTCAGCCAAAATGGCCAGTTTTGGCCCGTTTTTGGGCTGTTTTGGCCAGTTTTTGGCAGTTTTTGTGTGTCGCGGGGGCGAACGACGTGAGCGGAGCAAAACGCCAGCCATCTCAGCACCCCTGAACCCCGGTGGCACAGGGCTGGATGGGGCGTTCAGATAGCAGGGACGGTGTTGCCTCGCCGCCGCTGTCCGCCGCTGTCCGCCGCCGCCGCCTGTTTCAGCCAAAATGGCCAGTTTTGGCCCGTTTTGGGCTGTTTTGGGCTGTTTTGGCCAGTTTTTTGGCAGTTTTTGCGCGCGTCGCGGGCGAACGACGCGGAGCGGAGCAAAAAACGCCAGCCATCTCAGCACCCTGAACCCCGGTGGCACAGGGCTGGATGGGGCGTTCAGATAGCAGGGACGGTTGTTGCCGCTCGCCATTGTTGTCCGCCGCCGCCGCCGCCGCTGCCAGCCAAAATGGCCAGTTGGCCCGTTTTTGGGCTGTTTTGGCCAGTTTTTTTTGGCAGTTCTTTGCGCGTCGCGGGCGAACGACGTGAGCGGAGCAAAACGTCAGCCATCTCAGCACCCTGAACCCCGGTGGCACAGGGCTGGATGGGGCATTCAGATAGCAGGGACGGTGTTGCCTCTCGCTTTCTCGCTGTCCGCCGCCGCGCCAGCCAAAAAAATGGCCAGTTTTGGCCCGCTTTTTTGGGTTGTTTTGGCAGTTTTTTTTTGGTTGTTCTTGTGTGCCGTGGCTTAACGACGTGAGCGGAGCAAAACGCCAAAAAAAAATGGCCAGTTTTGGTCTGTTTTTGCCCTGTTTATGGGCCCTTTTTCCTTCGATTGAAATCTTCTTCTTCTTTGTGTGGCCAACAGTGCGCTGTTTGTTTGTACTTTTCGCACGGCACGGGTGTCTTGTCGCCGATTGTCTTATTTGATCGGCCACTTGAGTCTTTGTTGCTCGTGGTTGGCGATGGGCTGTCCGATGGGATGACTGTGTCGGCATGTGAGCGGTGATGGATTTGTATGTCGCTGGGTGGCTCCCTGCTTTTTTGTGCAGTTGACCACCGACGCTGTAAGTCCCTTCAATGGTACTCTGTTCGAACGAGAGATGTGTGTGTTGCCTGTACAATCTACCTAGTTCCTTTGGAAATAGACATTGTTTACCTCGCTTATCCACTTCTCATGTCCTATATTAATGAGGAGTGTCGATGTCCGCGGCACCTTGTGTGTCCTCGAACGATGTCATGTCTCAGACCTCTCGCCTCGAAAGTGGCTCCAGTTGTTCACGGAGTGCTCTTGGATGCAGTGGATAAGAATGTACCATGGGTCTTTGGACTCTTGGCACATGATCGGTTGGTTTTCTTTGGTCGCCTTCGACGGATGACAGCCTTCCCATCATTGCCCCCCTTTCCCTTTGTGGTAATGGGTCGGCATGTTGGGCTTGGCGTCAGAGAGGAGGACGGCTACCTGGTTGATCCTGCCCAGTCATATGTTTGTCTCAAAGATTAAGCCATGCATGTGTAAGTATGAACTATTTCAGACTGTGAAACCGCGAATGGCTCATTAAATCAGTTATAGTTTGTTTGATGGTACGCGCTACCGGATAACCGTAGTAATTCTAGAGCTAATACGCAACAAACCCCGACTTCCGGAAGGGATGCATTTATTAGATAAAAGGCTGACGGGCTTTGCTCGCCGTTGGATGATTCATGATAAACTGACGGATCGCGACGCCCTCGTGTCGGCGACGACGATCATTCAAATTTCTGCCCTATCAACTTTCGATGGTAGGATAGGGGCCTACCATGGTGGTGACGGGTGACGGAGAATTAGGGTTCGATCCCGAGAGGGAGCCCGAGAAACGGCTACCACATCCAAGGAAGGCAGCAGCGCCAAGAAATTACCCAAATCCCGACACGGGAGGTAGTGACAATAAATAACAATACCGGCTCTTCGAAGTCCGGTAATTGGAATGAGTACAATCTAAATCCCTTTAACGAGGATCCATTGAGGGCAAGTCCGGTGCCAAAGAGCCGCGGTAATTCCAGCCCAATAGCGATATTTAAGTTGTTGCAGTAAAAAAGCTCAGAAGTTGGACTTTGGGACGGGGTCGGTCGGTCCGGCCGGGGTGTGCACCGGTCGTCCCATCCCTTCTGTCGGCGGCGATGCGCGTTCTGGCCTTTAATGGTCGGGTCGGGCTCTCCCGGCGCTGTTATTTTGAAGAAATTAGAGTGTTTCAAAGCAAGCCCACGCCTGGATACATTAGCATGGGATAACATCACAGGATTTCGGTCCTATTGTGTTGGCCTTCGGATCGGAGTAATGATTAAGAGGGACAGTCGGGGCATTCAGATTTCATAGTCGAGGTGAAATTTTGGATTTATGAAAGACTAACCACCGCGAAAAGCATTTGCCAAGGATGTTTTCATTAATCAAGAACGAAAAGTTGGGGGCTCAAGACGATCGATCGATACCGCCCTAGTCTCAACTATAAACGATGCCACACTGTGGATCGGGCGGATGTTGTTTTAGGACTCGCCGCACCTTATGAGAAATCAAAGTCTTTGGGTTCCGGGGAGTATGGTCGCAAGGCTGAAACTTAAAGGAATTGACGGAAGGGCACCACTCAGAGGGAGCCCGCGGCTTAATTTGACTCAACACGGGAAACTTACCAGGTCCGACATAGCAAGGATTGACAGACCGAGAGCTCTTTTCTTGATTCTATGGGTGGTGGTGCATGGCCGTTTTAGTTGGTGGAGCGATTTGTCCGGTTAATTCCGATAACTAACGAGACCTCACCGCTAACTAGCTACGCGGAGGCATCCCTCCGCCGCCAGCTTCTTAGAGGGACTATGGCCGCTTAGGCCACGGAAGTTTGAGGCAATAACAGGTCTGTGATGCCCTTAGATGTTCTGGGTCGCGACGACGCTACAATCGATGTATTCAACGAAGTCTATAGCCTTGGCCCATGTGCCCGGTAATCTTTGAAAAATTTCATCGCGGATGGGGATAGATCATTGCAATTGTTGGTCTTCAACGAGGAATTTCTAGTAAGCCGAAGTCATCAGCTCGCGCTGACTACGCCCCTGCCCTTTTACACACCGCCCGCCGCTTCCTACCGATTGAATGGTCCGTGAAGTGTTCGATCGAGGCGACGGGGCGGTTCGCCGCCGCGGACGCCGCGAGAAGTCCACTGAACCTTATCATTTAGAGGAAGGAGAAGTCGAAC
>UBIG03000011.1:82500-92500 GCA_900464855.2 Musa schizocarpa
CGTTTTGGGCTGTTTTGGCCAGTTTTTGGCAGTTTTTTGGCAGCGTCGTCGCTTAACGACGAGCGGAGCAAAACGTCAGCCATCTCAGCACCCTGAACCCCGGTGGCACAGGGCTGGATGGGGCGTTCAGATAGCAGGGACGGTGTTGCCTCGCTCGCCGCTGCTGCCGCCGCCGCCGCCGCCCGCCGCCGCCAGCCAAAATGGCCAGTTTTGGCCCGTTTTTGGGCTGTTTTGGCCAGTTTTTGGCAGTTCTTGTGTCGCGGCTTAACGACGTGAGCGGAGCAAAACGCCAGCCATCTCAGCACCCTGGAACCCCCGGTGGCACAGGGCTGGATGGGGCGTTCAGATAGCAGGGACGGTGTTGCCTCGCTTCGCCGCCGCTGTCCGCCGCCGCCGCCGCCGCCGCCAGCCAAAAAAATGGCCAGTTTTGGCCCGTTTTTGGGCTGTTTTGGCAGTTTTTGGCAGCAGTTCTTTGCGTCGCGGGCTTAACGACGTGAGCGGAGCAAAACGCCAGCCATCTCAGCACCCTGAACCCCGGTGGCACAGGGCTGGATGGGGCGTTCAGATAGCAGGGGGTGTTGTGTTGCCGTTCGCCGCTGTCCGCCTGTCCGCCGCCGCCGCCGCAGCCAGCCAAAATGGCCAGTTTTGGCCCGTTTTTGGGCTGTTTTGGCCAGTTTTTTGGCAGTTCTTTGCGCGTCGGGCTTAACGACGTGAGCGGAGCAAAACGTCAGCCATCTCAGCACCCTGAACCCCCGGTGGCACAGGGCTGGATGGGGCGTTCAGATAGCAGGGACGGTGTTGCCTCTCGCCGCCGCTGTCCGCCGCCGCCGCCGCCGCTCGCCAGCCAAAATGGCCAGTTTTGGCCCGTTTTTGGGCTGTTTTGGCCAGTTTTTGGCAGTTCTTCTTGCGCGTCGCTGGCTTAACGACGTGAGCGGAGCAAAACGTCAGCCATCTCAGCACCCCTGAACCCCCGGTGGCACAGGGCTGGATGGGGCGTTCGATAGATAGCAGGGACGGTGTTGTTGCTCGCCGCTGTCCGCCGCCGCCGCCGCCGCCAGCCAGCCAAAATGGCCAGTTTTGGCCCGTTTTGGGCTGTTTTGGCCAGTTTTTGGCAGTTCTGCGCGTCGCTGGCGAACGACGTGAGCGGAGCAAAACGTCAGCCATCTCAGCACCCTGGAACCCCCGGTGGCACAGGGCTGGATGGGGCGTTCAGATAGCAGGGACGGTGTTGCCTCTCGCCGCCGTTGTCCCGCCGCCGCCGCCGCCGCCAGCCAAAATGGCCAGTTTTGGCCCGTTTTTGGGCTGTTTTGGCCAGTTTTTTTGGCAGTTCTTTGCGTCGCCGGGCGAACGACGTGAGCGGACAAAAAACGCCAGCCATCTCAGCACCCTGAAACCCCGGTGGCACAGGGCTGGATGGGGCGTTCAGATAGCAGGGACGGTGTTGCCTCTCGCTTCGCCGCTGTCCGTCCGCCGCCGCCGCCGCCAGCCAAAAATGGCCAGTTTTGGCCCGTTTTTGGGCTGTTTTGGCCAGTTTTTGGCAGTTCTTGCGCGTCGGGCTTAACGACGTGAGCGGAGCAAAACGTCAGCCATCTCAGCACCCTGAACCCCCGGTGGCACAGGGCTGGATGGGGCGTTCAGATAGCAGGGACGGTGTTGCCTCGCTCGCTTCGCCGTTGTCCGCCGCCGCCGCCGCTTTCGCCAGCCAAAATGGCCAGTTTTGGCCCGTTTTTGGGCTGTTTTGGCCAGTTTTTGGCAGGCAGTTTTGCGTCGCGGGCGAACGACGTGAGCGGAGCAAAACGTCAGCCATCTCAGCACCCTGAACCCCGGTGGCACAGGGCTGGATGGGGCGTTCAGATAGCAGGGACGGTGTTGCCTCGCTTCGCCGCTGTCCGTCCGCCGCCGCCTTCAGCCAGCCAAAATGGCCAGTTTTGGCCCGTTTTTGGGCTGTTTTGGCCAGTTTTTGGCAGTTCTTTGTGTCGGGCGAACGACGTGAGCGGAGCAAAACGTCAGCCATCTCAGCACCCTGGAACCCCGGTGGCACAGGGCTGGATGGGGCGTTCAGATAGCAGGGACGTTGTTGCCGCTCGCCGCTGCTGTCCGCCGCCGCCGCCGCTTGCTTTTCAGCCAAAATGGCCAGTTTTGGCCCGTTTTTTTGGGCTGTTTTGGCCAGTTTTTGGCAGTTTTTGTGTCGCGGCGAACGACGTGAGCGGAGCAAAACGTCAGCCATCTCAGCACCCCTGAACCCCGGTGGCACAGGGCTGGATGGGGCGTTCAGATAGCAGGACGGTGTTGCCTTCGCTCGCCGTTGTGTCCGTCCGCCGCCGCGCAGCCAGCCAAAATGGCCAGTTTTGGCCCGTTTTTGGGCTGTTTTGGCCAGTTTTTGGCAGTTCTTGTGTCGCGGGCGAACGACGTGAGCGGAGCAAAACGTCAGCCATCTCAGCACCCTGGAACCCCCGGTGGCACAGGGCTGGATGGGGCGTTCAGATAGCAGGGACGGTGTTGCCTTCGCCGCCGCTGCTGTCCGCCGCCGCCGCCGCTTCAGCCAAAATGGCCAGTTTTGGCCCGTTTTTGGGTTGTTTTGGCCAGTTTTTGGCAGTTCTTGTGTGTCGCGGGCGAACGACGTGAGCGGAGCAAAACGTCAGCCATCTCAGCACCCTGAACCCCGGTGGCACAGGGCTGGATGGGGCGTTCAGATAGCAGGGACGGTGTTGCCTCTCGCTCGCCGTTGTCCGCCGCCGCCGCCGCCAGCCAGCCAAAAGCCAAAAAAATGGCCAGTTTTGGCCCGTTTTTGGGCTGTTTTGGCCAGTTTTTGGCAGTTTTGCGCGTCGCCGGGCGAACGACGTGAGCGGAGCAAAACGCCAGCCATCTCAGCACCCTGGAACCCCGGTGGCACAGGGCTGGATGGGGCGTTCAGATAGCAGGGACGGTGTTGCCTCTCGCCGCCGTTGTCCGCCGCCGCCGCCGCAGCCAGCCAAAATGGCCAGTTTTGGCCCGTTTTGGGCTGTTTTGGCCAGTTTTTGGCAGTTCTTTGTGTCGCGGGCGAACGACGTGAGCGGAGCAAAACGCCAGCCATCTCAGCACCCTGGAACCCCGGTGGCACAGGGCTGGATGGGGCGTTCAGATAGCAGGACGGTGTTGCCTCGCCTCGCTTTGTTGTCCGCCGCCGCCGCCTTCGCTTCAGCCAAAATGGCCAGTTTTGGCCCGTTTTTTGGGCTGTTTTGGCCAGTTTTTGGCAGTTCTTGTGCGTCGCCGGGCGAACGACGTGAGCGGAGCAAAACGTCAGCCATCTCAGCACCCTGAACCCCCGGTGGCACAGGGCTGGATGGGGCGTTCAGATAGCAGGGACGGTGCTGCCTTCGGCCGCTGTCCGCCGCCGCCGCGCTTCAGCCAGCCAAAATGGCCAGTTTTGGCCCGTTTTTGGGCTGTTTTGGCCAGTTTTTGGCAGTTTTTGTGTCGCGGCGAACGACGTGAGCGGAGCAAAACGTCAGCCATCTCAGCACCCTGGAACCCCCCGGTGGCACAGGGCTGGATGGGGCGTTCAGATAGCAGGGGACGGTGTTGCCTCTCGCTTCGCCGCTGTCCGCCGCCGCCGCCGCATTGCCAGCCAAAATGGCCAGTTTTGGCCCGTTTTTGGGCTGTTTTGGCCAGTTTTTGGGCAGTTCTTTGTGTCGCTGGCGAACGACGTGAGCGGAGCAAAACGTCAGCCATCTCAGCACCCCTGAACCCCGGTGGCACAGGGCTGGATGGGGCGTTCAGATAGCAGGACGGTGTTGTTGCCTCGCTTCCGCCGCTGTCCCCGCCGCCGCCGCCGCCAGCCAGCCAAAATGGCCAGTTTTGGCCCGTTTTGGGCTGTTTTGGCCAGTTTTTTGGCAGTTCTTGTGTGTCGCGGCGAACGACGTGAGCGGAGCAAAACGCCAGCCATCTCAGCACCCTGAACCCCGGTGGCACAGGGCTGGATGGGGCGTTCAGATAGCAGGACGGTGTTGCCTCGCTCGCCGCTGTCCGCCGCCGCCGCCGCCGGCTTCAGCCAAAATGGCCAGTTTTGGCCTGTTTTTGGGCTGTTTTGGCCAGTTTTTTGGCAGGCAGTTTTGCGTCGCTGGCTTAACGACGTGAGCGGAGCAAAAACGTCAGCCATCTCAGCACCCTGGACCCCGGTGGCACAGGGCTGGATGGGGCGTTCAGATAGCAGGGACGGTGCTGCTCTCGCCGCTGCTGTCCGCCCGCCGCCGTCGCCGCCAGCCAAAATGGCCAGTTTTGGCCCTTTTTTTTTGGGTTGTTTTGGCCAGTTTTTGGCAGTTCTTTGTGTCGCGGGCGAACGACGTGAGCGGAGCAAAACGTCAGCCATCTCAGCACCCTGAAACCCCGGTGGCACAGGGCTGGATGGGGCGTTCAGATAGCAGGGACGGTGTTGCTCGCTTCATTGCCGCTGTCCGCCGCCGCCGCCGTCAGCCAGCCAAAATGGCCAGTTTTGGCCCGTTTTTGGGCTGTTTTGGCCAGTTTTTGGCAGTTCTTTGTGTCGCGGGCGAACGACGTGAGCGGAGAAAAACGTCAGCCATCTCAGCACCCTGGAACCCCCCCGGTGGCACAGGGCTGGATGGGGCGTTCAGATAGCAGGGACGGTGTGCTTCGCTTCGCTGTCCGCTGTCCGCCGCCGCCGCGCCAGCCAGCCAAAATGGCCAGTTTTGGCCCGTTTTGGGCTGTTTTGGCCAGTTTTTGGCAGTTCTTTGCGTCGCGGCTTAACGACGTGAGCGGAGCAAAACGTCAGCCATCTCAGCACCCCTGAACCCCGGGTGGCACAGGGCTGGATGGGGCGTTCAGATAGCAGGGACGGTGTTGCTCTCGCGCCGCTGTCCGCCGCCGCCGCCGCTTCAGCCAAAAATGGCCAGTTTTGGCCCGTTTTTGGGCTGTTTTGGCCAGTTTTTGGCAGCAGTTCTTGCGTCGCTGGCGAACGACGTGAGCGGAGCAAAACGTCAGCCATCTCAGCACCCTGAAACCCGGTGGCACAGGGCTGGATGGGGCGTTCAGATAGCAGGACGGTGTTGCCTCCTCTCATTGCCCGTTGTCCGCCGCCGCCGCTTCAGCCAGCCAAAATGGCCAGTTTTGGCCCGTTTTGGGCTGTTTTGGCCAGTTTTTGGCAGTTCTTGCGCGTCGCGGGCTTAACGACGTGAGCGGAGCAAAACGTCAGCCATCTCAGCACCCCTGAACCCCGGTGGCACAGGGCTGGATGGGGCGTTCAGATAGCAGGGACGGTGTTGCTCTCGCCGCCGCTGTCTGTCCGCCGCCGCCGCTTCAGCCAGCCAAAATGGCCAGTTTTGGCCCTGTTTTTGGGCTGTTTTGGCCAGTTTTTGGCAGTTTTTTGCGCGTCGCGGGCGAACGACGTGAGCGGAGCAAAACGTCAGCCATCTCAGCACCCTGAAACCCGGTGGCACAGGGCTGGATGGGGCGTTCAGATAGCAGGGACGGGTGTTGCCTCTCGCTTCGCTTGTTGTCCGCCGCCGCCGCCGCGCCAGCCAAAAAATGGCCAGTTTTGGCCCGTTTTGGGCTGTTTTGGCCAGTTTTTGGCAGTTCTTGCGCGGCGCGGGCGAACGACGTGAGCGGAGCAAAACGTCAGCCATCTCAGCACCCCTGAACCCCGGTGGCACAGGGCTGGATGGGGCGTTCAGATAGCAGGGACGGTGTTGCTGCTCTCGCTGTCCTGTCCGCCCGCCGCCGCCCGCCGGCCAGCCAAAATGGCCAGTTTTGGCCCTGTTTTTGGGCTGTTTTTTTGTTTTTTTTGGCAGTTCTTGCGTGTCGCGGCGAACGACGTGAGCGGAGCAAAAACGTCAGCCATCTCAGCACCCTGAAACCCCGGTGGCACAGGGCTGGATGGGGCGTTCAGATAGCAGGGACGGTGCCTTGCTTCGCCGCTGCCCTGTCCGCCGCCGCCGCCTTCGGCCAGCCAAAAAAAATGGCCAGTTTTGGCCCGTTTTTGGGCTGTTTTGGCCAGTTTTTTTTGGCAGTTCTTGTGCGTCGCGGGCGAAACGACGTGAGCGGAGCAAAACGTCAGCCATCTCAGCACCCTGAACCCCGGTGGCACAGGGCTGGATGGGGCGTTCAGATAGCAGGGACGGTGTTGCCTCTTTTCGCCTGTTGTCCGCCGCCGCCGCCGCCAGCCAAAATGGCCAGTTTTGGCCCGTTTTTGGGCTGTTTTGGCCAGTTTTTTGGCAGTTTTTGTGTCGCTGGCGAACGACGTGAGCGGAGCAAAACGTCAGCCATCTCAGCACCCTGAACCCCGGTGGCACAGGGCTGGATGGGGCGTTCAGATAGCAGGGACGGTGTTGCTTTCGCTTCGCCGTTGTTGTCCGCCGCCGCCGCAGCCAGCCAAAATGGCCAGTTTTGGCCTGTTTTTGGGCTGTTTTGGCCAGTTTTTGGCAGTTCTTGTGTGTCGCGGGCGAACGACGTGAGCGGAGCAAAACGTCAGCCATCTCAGCACCCTGAACCCCGGTGGCACAGGGCTGGATGGGGCGTTCAGATATAGGGACGGTGTTGCCTCGCCGCTGCTGTCCGCCGCCGCCGCTTCAGCCAGCCAAAATGGCCAGTTTTGGCCCGTTTTTTGGGCTGTTTTGGCCAGTTTTTGGCAGTTCTTTGTGTGCCGCGGCGAACGACGTGAGCGGAGCAAAACGTCAGCCATCTCAGCACCCTGAAACCCGGTGGCACAGGGCTGGATGGGGCGTTCAGATAGCAGGGACGGTGTTGCCTCTCTCGCATTGTTGTCCCGCCGCCGCCGCTGCCAGCCAAAAAAATGGCCAGTTTTGGCCCGTTTTGGGTTTTTGGGCTGTTTTGGCCAGTTTTTGGCAGTTCTTTGCGCGTCGCGGGCGAACGACGTGAGCGGAGCAAAACGTCAGCCATCTCAGCACCCTGAACCCCGGTGGCACAGGGCTGGATGGGGCGTTCAGATAGCAGGGACGGTGTTGCCTCTCGCTCGCCATTTGTCCGCCGCCGCCGCCGCCAGCCAAAAAAAATGGCCAGTTTTGGCCTGTTTTTGGGCTGTTTTGGCTGTTTTTGGCAGTTTTTGGCGTCGCTGGCGAATCCACGTGAGCGGAGCAAAACGTCAGCCATCTCAGCACCCTGGCGGTGGCACAGGGCTGGATGGGGCGTTCAGATAGCAGGCGAATTGTCCGCCAAAACTGTTTTGGGCTGTTTTGGCCAGTTTTGGCAGAGCGGGCGAACGAGAGAAAACGTCAGCCATCTCAGCACCCTGAACCCCCCGGTGGCACAGGGCTGGATGGGGCATTCAGATAGCAGGGACGGTGTTGCTCTCTCGCCGCGTCATTGTCCCCGCCGTCAGCCAAAAAAAAATGGCCAGTTTTGGCCCTTTTTGGGTTGTTTTGGCCAGTTTTTTGGCTGTTTTTGTGTGCCGCGGGCTTAACGACGTGAGCGGAGCGGAAAAAACGCCAGCCAAAATGGCCAGTTTTGGTCTGTTTTTGCCCTGTTTATGGGCCTTTTTTTTCCTTCGATTGAAATCTTCTTCTTCCCTTGTGTGGCCAACAGTGCGCTGTTTCTGTACTTCTTCGCACGGGCGGTGTCTTGTCGTCGATTGTCTTATTTGATCGGCCACTTGAGTCTTTGTTGCTCGTGGTTGGCGATGGGCTGTCCGATGGGATGACTGTGTCGGCATGTGAGCGGTGATGGATTTGGATTTGTATGTCGCGGTGGGCCCCCCTTTTTTGTGCAGTTGACCACCGACGCTGTAAAGTCCCTTCAATGGTACTCTGTTCGAACGGAGATGTGTGTGTTGCCTGTACAATCTACCTAGTTCCTTTGGAAATAGACATTGTTTACCTCGCTTATCCACTTCTCATGTCCTATAATTAATGAGGAGTGTCGATGTCCGCGGCACCTTGTGTGTCCTCGAACGATGTCATGTCTCAGACCTCTCGCCTCGAAAGTGGCTCCAGTGTTCACGGAGTGCTCTTGGATGCAGTGGATAAGAATGTACCATGGGTCTTTGGACTCTTGGCACATGATCGGTTGGTTTTCTTTGGTCGCCTTCGACGATGATGACTTTTCCCATCATTGCCCCCCCCCCTTTCCCCTTGTGGTAATGGGTCGGCATGTTGGGCTTTGGCGTCAGAGAGGACGTGCTACCTGGTTGATCCTGCCAAGTAGTCATATGTTTGTCTCAAAGATTAAGCCATGCATGTGTAAGTATGAACTATTTCAGACTGTGAAACCGCGAATGGCTCATTAAATCAGTTATAGTTTGTTTGATGGTACGCGCTACCGGATAACCGTAGTAATTCTAGAGCTAATACGCAACAAACCCCACTTCCGGAAGGGATGCATTTATTAGATAAAAGGCTGACGGGCTTTGCTCGCCGTTCGGATGATTCATGATAACTCGACGGATCGCACGCCCTCGCGTCGGGCGACGATCATTCAAATTTCTGCCCTATCAACTTTCGGATGGTAGGATAGGGGCCTACCATGGTGGTGACGGGTGACGGAGAATTAGGGTTCGATTCCCGAGAGGGAGCCCGAGAAAACGGCTACCACATCCAAGGAAGGCAGCAGCGCCAGAAATTACCCAATCCCCGACACGGGAGGTAGTGACAATAAATAACAATACCGGCTCTTCGAAGTCTGGTAATTGGAATGAGTACAACCTAAATCCCTTTAACGAGGATCCATTGAGGGCAAGTCCGGTGCCAAAGAGCCGCGGTAATTCCAGCCCAATAGCGATATTTAAGTTGTTGCAGTTAAAAAAAAGCTCAGAAGTTGGACTTTGGGACGGGTCGGTCGGTCCGGGCCGCGGTGTGTAACCGGTCGCCCCATCCCTTCTGTCGGGCGCGCGCGCGTTTGGCCTTAACTGGTCGGGTCGTGGTCCTCCCAAGGCTGTTACATTTTGAAGAAATTAGAGTGTTTCAAAGCAAGCCCACGCCTGGATACATTAGCATGGGATAACATCACAGGATTTCGGTCCTATTGTGTTGGCCTTCGGATCGGAGTAATGATTAAGAGGGACAGTCGGGGCATTCAGATTTCATAGTCGAGGTGAAATTTTGGATTTATGAAAGACTAACCACCGCGAAAAGCATTTGCCAAGGATGTTTTCATTAATCAAGAACGAAAGTTGGGGGCTCAAGACGATCGATACCGCCCTAGTCTCAACTATAAACGATGCCACTGTGGGATCGGCGGATGTTGTTTTAGGACTCCGCCGCACCTTATGAGAAATCAAAGTCTTTGGGTTCCGGGGAGTATGGTCGCAAGGCTGAAACTTAAAGGAATTGACGGAAGGGCACCACCAGAGGGAGCTCGCGGCTTAATTTGACTCAACACGGGAAACTTACCGTGTCCAGACATAGCAAGGATTGATTGACGAGAGCTCTTTTTTTGATTCTATGGGTGGTGGTGCATGGCCGTTTTAGTTGGTGGAGCCGATTTGTCCGGTTAATTCCGATAACTAACGAGACCTCACCGCTAACTAGCTACGCGGAGGCATCCCTCCGCCGCCAGCTTCTTAGAGGGACTATGGCCGCTTAGGCCACGGAAGTTTGAGGCAATAACAGGTCTGTGATGCCCTTAGATGTTCTGGGTCGACGACGACGCTACATCGATGTATTCAACGAAGTCTATAGCCTTGGCCGACAGTGCCCGGTAATCTTTTGAAAATTTCATCGTGATGGGGATAGATCATTGCAATTGTTGGTCTTCAACGAGGAATTTCTAGTAGTAAGCCGAAGTCATCAGCTCTCGCTGACTACGCCCCTGCCTTTTTGTACACACCGCCCGCCGCTTCCTACCGATTGAATGGTCCGTGAAGTGTTCGATCGAGGCGACGGGGCGGTTCGCCGCCGCGGACGCCGCGAGAAGTCCACTGAACCTTATCATTTAGAGGAAGGAGAAGTCGAACAAGGTTTCAGAGGTGAACCCGCGGAAGGATCATTGTCGAGACCCACCGACGAGGACGACCGCGGAATGCGCCAACGATTGCTCGCCGGGCTCTCCCCCCAACAAC
>UBIG03000011.1:97500-102500 GCA_900464855.2 Musa schizocarpa
ACCCCCGGTGGCACAGGGCTGGATGGGGCGTTCAGATAGCAGGGACGGTGTTGCCTCGCTTCGTTGCTGCCGCCGCCGCCGCCGCTGGCCAGCCAAAATGGCCAGTTTTGGCCCGTTTTGGGCTGTTTTGGCCAGTTTTTTGGCAGTTCTTTGTGTCCGGGCGAACGACGTGAGCGGAGCAAAAACGTCAGCCATCTCAGCACCCTGAACCCCGGTGGCACAGGGCTGGATGGGGCATTCAGATAGCAGGGACGGTGTTGCCTTCTCGCCGCTGTCCATTGTCCGCCGCCGCCGCCAGCCAAAAAAATGGCCAGTTTTGGCCTGTTTTTGGGCTGTTTTGGCCAGTTTTTGGCAGTTCTTGTGCGTCGTCGCTGGGCGAACGACGTGAGCGGAGCAAAAACGCCAGCCATCTCAGCACCCTGAACCCCGGTGGCACAGGGCTGGATGGGGCGTTCAGATAGCAGGGACGGTGTTGCTCTGCGCTCGCCGCTGTCCGCCGCCGCCGCCGCCGCCAGCCAAAAAAATGGCCAGTTTTGGCCCTGTTTTGGGCTGTTTTGGCCAGTTTTTGGCAGTTCTTTGCGCGTCGCGGGCGAACGACGTGAGCGGAGCAAAACGTCAGCCATCTCAGCACCCTGAACCCCCGGTGGCACAGGGCTGGATGGGGCGTTCAGATAGCAGGGACGGTGTTGTTTCTCGCCGCCGCTGTCCGCCGCCGCTGCCGCCGCCGCCGTCAGCCAGCCAAAATGGCCAGTTTTGGCCCGTTTTTGGGCTGTTTTGGCCAGTTTTTGGCAGTTCTTTTGCGCGTCGCGGGCGAACGACGTGAGCGGAGCAAAACGCCAGCCATCTCAGCACCCTGAACCCCGGTGGCACAGGGCTGGATGGGGCGTTCAGATAGCAGGGACGGTGTTGCCTCTCGCTCGCCATTGCTGTCCCGTCCGCCGCCGCCGTCGCCAGCCAAAATGGCCAGTTTTGGCCCTGTTTTTGGGCTGTTTTGGCCAGTTTTTTTTGGCAGTTCTTGCGCGTCGCGGGCGAACGACGAGCGGAGCAAAAACGCCAGCCATCTCAGCACCCTGAACCCCGGTGGCACAGGGCTGGATGGGGCGTTCAGATAGCAGGGACGGTGTTGCCTCTCGCTTCGCTGTCCTGTCCGCCGCCGCCGCCGCTGGCCAGCCAAAATGGCCAGTTTTGGCCCTGTTTTTGGGCTGTTTTGGCCAGTTTTTGGCAGTTCTTGCGCGTCGTCGCGGGCGAACGACGTGAGCGGAGCAAAACGTCAGCCATCTCAGCACCCTGAAACCCCGGTGGCACAGGGCTGGATGGGGCGTTCAGATAGCAGGGACGGTGTTGCCTCGCTGTCCGCCGCCCTGCTGCCGCCGCCGCCGCCGCTCGCTTCAGCCAAAAATGGCCAGTTTTGGCCCGTTTTTGGGCTGTTTTGGCCAGTTTTTGGCAGTTCTTTGCGTCGCGGGCGAACGACGTGAGCGGAGCAAAACGTCAGCCATCTCAGCACCCTGAACCCCGGTGGCACAGGGCTGGATGGGGCGTTCAGATAGCAGGGACGGTGTTGCCGCTCGCCGCTTGTGTCCGCCGCCGCCGCCAGCCTGGCCAGCCAAAATGGCCAGTTTTGGCCTGTTTTTGGGCTGTTTTGGCCAGTTTTTGGCAGTTCTTGCGCGTCGCGGGCGAACGACGTGAGCGGAGCAAACGTCAGCCAGCCATCTCAGCACCCTGAACCCCGGTGGCACAGGGCTGGATGGGGCGTTCAGATAGCAGGGACGGTGTTGCCTCTCGCCGCCGTTGTCCGCCGCCGCCGCCGCCGCCGCCAGCCAAAAAATGGCCAGTTTTGGCCCTGTTTTTGGGCTGTTTTGGCCAGTTTTTGGCAGTTCTTTGCGCGTCGCGGCGAACGACGTGAGCGGAGCAAAACGTCAGCCATCTCAGCACCCTGAACCCCCCCGGTGGCACAGGGCTGGATGGGGCGTTCAGATAGCAGGGACGGTGTTGCCTCTCTTCGTCATTGTCTGTCCCGCCGCCGCCGCCGCCAGCCAAAATGGCCAGTTTTGGCCCGTTTTTGGGCTGTTTTGGCCAGTTTTTGGCAGTTCTTTGTGCGTCGCGGGCGAACGACGTGAGCGGAGCAAAACGTCAGCCATCTCAGCACCCTGAACCCCCGGTGGCACAGGGCTGGATGGGGCGTTCAGATAGCAGGACGGTGTTGCTGCTCGCTTCGCCGCTGTCCGCCGCCGCCGCCCGCTTCAGCCAGCCAAAATGGCCAGTTTTGGCCCTGTTTTTGGGCTGTTTTGGCCAGTTTTTTGGCAGTTCTTGTGTGTCGCGGGCGAACGACGTGAGCGGAGCAAAACGTCAGCCATCTCAGCACCCTGAACCCCGGTGGCACAGGGCTGGATGGGGCGTTCAGATAGCAGGGGACGGTGTTGCTCTTCGCCGCTTGTTGCTGTCCGCCGCCGGCTGGCCAGCCAAAATGGCCAGTTTTGGCCCGTTTTTGGGCTGTTTTGGCCAGTTTTTGGCAGTTCTTTGTGTCGCTGGGCGAACGACGTGAGCGGAGCAAAACGTCAGCCATCTCAGCACCCTGAACCCCCGGTGGCACAGGGCTGGATGGGGCGTTCAGATAGCAGGGACGGTGTTGCCTTTCGCCGCTTTGTTGTCCGCCGCCGCCGCCGCCAGCCAGCCAAAATGGCCAGTTTTGGGTTGTTTGGGCTGTTTTGGCCAGTTTTTGGCAGTTCTTGTGTGTCGCGGGCGAACGACGTGAGCGGAGCAAAACGTCAGCCATCTCAGCACCCTGAACCCCGGTGGCACAGGGCTGGATGGGGCGTTCAGATAGCAGGGACGGTGTTGTGTTGCCTCGCCGCGCCGTTCCGCCGCCGCCGCCGCCGCCAGCCTGTTTCAGCCAAAATGGCCAGTTTTGGCCTGTTTTTTGGGTTGTTTTGGCCAGTTTTTGGGCAGTTCTTGTGTCGCTGGCGAACGACGTGAGCGGAGCAAAACGCCAGCCATCTCAGCACCCTGAACCCCGGTGGCACAGGGCTGGATGGGGCGTTCAGATAGCAGGGACGGTGTTGCCTCTCGCCGTTGTCCTGTCCGCCGCCGCCGGCCAGCCAGCCAAAATGGCCAGTTTTGGCCTGTTTTTGGGCTGTTTTGGGCTGTTTTGGCCAGTTTTTGGCAGTTTTTGCGCGTCGGGGCGAACGACGACGGAGCGGAGCAAAACGTCAGCCATCTCAGCAGCACCCTGAACCCCGGTGGCACAGGGCTGGATGGGGCGTTCAGATAGCAGGGACGGTGTTGCCTCTCGCCATTGTTGTCCCGCCGCCGCCGCCGCTTCAGCCAAAAAATGGCCAGTTTTGGCCCGTTTTTGGGCTGTTTTGGCCAGTTTTTGGCAGTTCTTTGCGTCGCTGGGCGAACGACGTGAGCGGAGCAAAACGCCAGCCATCTCAGCACCCTGAACCCCGGTGGCACAGGGCTGGATGGGGCATTCAGATAGCAGGGACGGTGTTTTCTCGCTTCGCTGTCCGTCCGCCGCGCTTCGCCAAAAAAAAAATGGCCAGTTTTGGCCCGTTTTTGGGTTGTTTTGGCCAGTTTTTGGCTGTTCTTTGTGTGCCGGCTTAAACGACGTGAGCGGAGCGAAAAACGCCAGCCAAAAAATGGCCAGTTTTGGTCTGTTTTTGCCCTGTTTATGGGCCCTTTTTCCTTCGATTGAAAATCTTCTTCTTCCTTGTGTGGCCAACAGTGCGCTGCTGTTCTGTACTTTTCGCACGGCGGTGTCTTGTCGTCGATTGTCTTATTTGATCGGCCACTTGAGTCTTTGTTGCTCGTGGTTGGGATGGGCTGTCCGATGGGATGACTGTGTCGGCATGTGAGCGGTGATGGATTTTGTATGTCGCGGTGGGCCCCTGCTTTTGTGCAGTTGACCACCGACGCTGTAAGTCCCTTCAATGGTACTCTGTTCGAACGGAGATGTGTGTGTTGCCTGTACAATCTACCTAGTTCCTTTGGAAATAGACATTGTTTACCTCGCTTATCCACTTCTCATGTCCTATACTTAATGAGGAGGTCGATGTCCGCGGCACCTTGTGTGTCCTCGAACGATGTCATGTCTCAGACCTCTCGCCTCGAAAGTGGCTCCAGTGTTCACGGAGTGCTCTTGGATGCAGTGGATAAGAATGTACCATGGGTCTTTGGACTCTTGGCACATGATCGGTTGGTTTTTTTTTGGTCTTCTTCGACGGATGACAGCTTTTTTCCCATCATTGCCCCCCCCCTTTTTCCCTTGTGGTAATGGGTCGGCATGTTGGGCTTTTGGCGTCAGAGAGGACGTGCTACCTGGTTGATCCTGCCAGTAGTCATATGCTTGTCTCAAAGATTAAGCCATGCATGTGTAAGTATGAACTATTTCAGACTGTGAAACCGCGAATGGCTCATTAAATCAGTTATAGTTTGTTTGATGGTACGCGCTACCGGATAACCGTAGTAATTCTAGAGCTAATACGCAACAAACCCCACTTCCGGAAGGGATGCATTTATTAGATAAAAGGCTGACGGGCTTTGCTCGCCGTTCGATGATTCATGATAACTCGACGGATCGCACGCCCTCGTGTCGGGCGACGATCATTCAAATTTCTGCCCTATCAACTTTCGATGGTAGGATAGGGGCCTACCATGGTGGTGACGGGTGACGGAGAATTAGGGTTCGATTCCCGAGAGGGAGCCCGAGAAACGGCTACCACATCCAAGGAAGGCAGCAGCGCCAAGAAATTACCCAATCCCGACACGGGAGGTAGTGACAATAAATAACAATACCGGCTCTTCGAAGTCTGGTAATTGGAATGAGTACAATCTAAATCCCTTTAACGAGGATCCATTGAGGGCAAGTCCGGTGCCGCCAGCAGCCGGTAATTCCAGCTCCAATAGCGATATTTAAGTTGTTGCAGTTAAAAAAAGCTCAGAAGTTGGACTTTGGGACGGGTCGGTCGGTCCGGCCCTGTGGTAAAAACCGGTCGCCCCAT
>UBIG03000011.1:110000-120000 GCA_900464855.2 Musa schizocarpa
GTCCTTCCGCCGCTTCAGCCAAAATGGCCAGTTTTGGCCCGTTTTGGGCTGTTTTGGCCAGTTTTTGGGCAGTTCTTTTTTTTGGCAGTTCCAGCTAAGGTCGTGACATTGTGGTATCAGAGCCAGGTTAAGCTCTTCGATCGAACAGCTTAACGAATTTCGCAACTTCGCCATGGCAAAGCATCGGTATTAATCAAGCAAGACGGGCAAGCCGGACCTTTTGCCCCAAGCAGCCGCAGGTGGGTTGCATGTGCACACCGCTCATGTTGTTGGAGCTGCTCACGAAGATCAAAGGGGCAGTTAACTGGATGAGCGAGAAGTTGGTAACTCTCCGCTGAAGCGGAGGAAGCTTAACTGCGCGCTTAACCGGGAAAAAAGGAGTCAAGGAGAGACTCAACGACGGCGAAACTCGCCTGGATGTTCCGGAAGCGAGCATGGAGGAACCCTACCATGGCCAACAAAGACTTGTTGGGGTAGAGAGCTCGAAGAGGAAGCGGAGTCCAGGATCGACAAGGTCGAGGCCCTAGTCGACCGACCGTCGATGACACCAAGGACTCGGCAACACTTACAGGATGTTGTATGAACTCACGGCAAAGGTGGCTATGCTCACAAGAACGCTAAATGCGGAGGAGGCAACACCCGCCGGTAATCGCCACAAAACTTGAGGGCACCGGAGCCCCATGGATACGGGAGGGGCTAGAGATGCCAAAGAGCTCGAGAACTTTCTGTTCGACATGGAGCAATACTCCGAGCCACGAGGCCCGATTCTCAAGATACCAAAGTTTCTATAGCAACGATGTATCTGAACGGAGATGCTAAACTTTGGTGGCTTAACCTGTTGGGAAGAGATCCAACAAGGTCGGTGTCGAAGTCGACACATGGGAGGACTTGAAGCAGGAGTTGAGAACTCAGTTCCTTCCGGAGAACACAGAGTTCGCCGCAAGAAGGAAGTTGAGACAACTCCGCCAAAGCACCACCATCCGAGACTATGTAAAACAGTTTTCTGCACTATTGTTGACATACAGGACATGTCCGAAAAAGGACAAGTTGTTCAGCTTCCCGATGGTTTGAAACCATGGGCTCAGCAGGAGCTAAATCGAAGGAATGTTACCGATGTAGTCGGGCAATCGCTGCTGCAGAAAGGCTCACCGACTTTGTTTCCTCGAAGACCCAGCAGAAGGAAACAATCTTCAAGCAATCACCGCCAAAACATTCTCGAGGGAAGGAGCTCGGGGTGAACAAAAGAAGAAGAGCTCCCATAAAGGGTCGAACCCAAAAGGCAAGGCCTCAAAACCCTGAGGATGTTTTGTGCGGAGGACCCGACATGGTAAGGGAGTGCCCACAGAAGCAGGCACTCAACGCTTTGACGGTTTCCATCCACCCTCCCCCGACGGACAAGGGCAAAGCTGTTGTTCTTAGTTCGAGCAGTTCAGAATCCGCAGCGACGATGAGGAGTCGCAAGGACCCCAATGGGAGCAATGCGATTGTTGAACGCCATGCGGGTCAAGTGGGGGGAGAATATGAAGACGAAGGCACAAAAAAGCAGGAAGCAGCGAAAGCTGATGTATGTGGACATTAAGTTAAATGGCCAAACGACCCGCGGTAATGGTGGATACGGCGCCACCCACAACTTCATAGCCGATCGCTGAAGCACAACGACTTGGGTTGACTTTGGAGAAGAGCCCAAGTTTAATGAAGGCGGTGAACTCGGAGGCCTGTTAATCTCCGGGTTGGCTTAAGGGTGTTCCTATCAAAATCGGGACTTGGAGCGGAAACACCAACATGATGGGCCGCCACTAGATGACTTCCAAGCGATTCTTGAATGGAGTTTATGCATGCGGGCGGTTGGTGCCGATGCCGTTTTGAACTCCCCTATGTATGATGGGAGGCGATGACTTCGCGCGGGTTCCCGCTCTCGAGAGGAACCAAGGAGCCCCAACACATTTCGGCATTACAATTGAAGAAAGGGGTGCAAAAGGGCGAACCGACATTCGTGGCTGCTATGAAGCTAGAGCCACTCAATGAAGAGGCCACTCAAGAATGCTGTGGTGGCTAACGCCCCAAGGAGTTCAAAGACGTTATGCCACCCGAAGTTGCCGAAGATTCTTCCACCACGCAGAGGCGTGGATCATAGTATCGAAGCCTGGGAGCCGAGTGAAGCCTCCAACGAGACCACCCTATCGCGATGCCCCCGCCAGAGTTGGTCGAACTCGAAAGCAGTTAGGTGAACTGCTGCGGTGGTCTCATCCGCAGCTCAAAAGCACCTTTCGAGCTCCAGCTTCTTCCAAAAGAAACAAGATGGGAGCCTCCCGACATGCGCCGACTATCGAGCCCTCAACAAAGTAACGGTGAAGAACAAGTATCCCATCCCGCCATTGTCGACTTGTTCGATCAATTGGGTAAGGCAAAGTATTTTCAAACTCGACCTTCGGGTCGGGTATTGGCAGGTGCGCGACATCATCGGCGCTTACGAAGCAAAGACTACCCCGGTGACCGTGTATGGAGCGCTTGAGTTCTTGGTAATGCCTTTCGCTTAACCAATGCTCCGCCACATTCTGTAATTCTCATGAACCAGCTATTCAAGGAGATATTTGATAAGTTCGTGGTCGCCTATTTGGACGATATCGTCGCCTACACCAAACGCCGAGGAGCACGCCAAGCACCTACTTAACGATTTTCAAAGTTCTCGTGGAGAACACTTTGTTCAAAAAAGGGAGAAATGCTACTTTGCTCAAACTGAGATTCTATTCTTGGGGCATCGAATCGGGTGATGGCTCCATTCGGATGGATAAGTCGAAGGTGCAAGCATTATGAATGGCTTAACCCAAAGAAGGTGCCAGAGTTGAGATCCTTCCTTGGTTTCACAATTACTATCGACGCCATTATGGGATATTCAAGCCGGCAACCCCAATCGACGGAGTTGCTGAAGAAGGAGCAGCCTTGGAAGTGGTCGACAAATGTGAGATGGCATTCCGTGATCCGAAGGCTGCCGTTCTAGAAGAACCGGTGCTCAAATTGCCAAACTATGGAGAGCCCTTTGAAGTCCATACAGATGCTTCGACTTCGCTATTGGGGAGTACTCATGCAGGAAGGTCATCCCGTGGCCTACGAGCCGCAGAACTCAACGAGACCGAGAGGCGGTATCCAAGACATGAGAAAGAAATGACAAAGAAGTGATCCATCCGTTCGCGAAGTTTGGCGACACTACCTCCTCGGTCGCGATTTGTGCCGAGGACGACAACATCGCCTCGAGCTATTTCCAAACTCGAAGAAGCTCTCCCCAAAGCAGGCACGGTGGCAGGACTTCCGGCTGAATTTGATATGGCGATGGAGTACAAGTTCGGGAAGGCTTAACGCCGTGGGCCGGCGCGCTGAGTGGAAGGTGGAATGCGGAATGCTGCACAACCAGAGGGCAGAGGCCAAGCAAGTCAGTTGCACTCCAACTTCCTTTCCAATCAAGGATGGACTGTATAGTGATCCCCGTGCAGTTCTCCTGGGATGCAGCTCATCAAAGAAGGCAAGGCACGACGGTTTTGGGTCCAGAGGGACTTGTTCACACGAAAGGGAATAGGGTCTATGTTCCTCGAAAGTGGATAATTTTGGGCGGAACTCTTTGAAAGAATGTCACGATTCCCTTTGGGCTGGACACCCGTGCATTCACGTAACGCTGGCTCGTGGAGAGGGCCTTCTACCCGCCAAAGATGGGGATTGATGTGGAGGAGTATGTTCGAACATGCCTTACTTGCCAACAAGACAAGGTGGGAGCCGGAAGCCGGTGGGACTTTTTGGAGCCGCTGTCTGCATCGTAAAGGCCATGGAGAGCATTTCCTTAGACTTCATATCAAGCTTGCCACCAGAGGGGACTTGATCGATACTGTGGTGGTCGATCGGTTTTCAAAGTATGCAACTTTCATTGCTGCTCCTACACAATCGCTCAAACCGAAGAGGCGCCGACCGATGATGAAGGGCTTAGTGAAGTATTGGGGAGTCCCACACAATATCATTAGTGATCGAGACGCCGGTCTTTTGGGACGATTCTGGACCGAGCTATTCAAATTGTTGGGGTCAAAGTTATACTTTCTACAAGCCTCCACCCCCCGCACGGATGGTCGACCGAAAAGAATAAATTCGCCTTTTGAGCAAGATTCCCAAGACTACGCGGAGTGCCAATCAACGAGATTGGGTGAAGTCGTTGGACATCGCCCAATTCTCCTACAACTTGCAGCGGAGCTCTGCGATCCAACAAGAGCCCCTTCGAAATTATCACAGGACAACAACCGCCGACTCCACACACTATGGCAATTGGGTATACGGGAGTAGTCCATCAGCCTATCATTTTCAAAAGGAGTGGCATCGAATGCCGATATTGCGCGAAGCTTATTTGGAGAAGGCGGCAAAACGGATGAAGAAGTGGGCAGACTTGGGAAGGCGACCACAAGAGTTCAAAGTTGGCGATTTGGTGTTGGTAAAGCTCAACCAAAGATCACCCAATTCTTCAGAACAGAGTTCACAAAGGATTGTGCGTAAGTATGAAGGGCCCTTCCCAATTATTAGCAGAGTAGGCAATGTTTTACAAGTTGCAGCCGCCGGGCGTGGTTCAAAATTCACAACGCCCTTCACGCCAAAGAACCTGAAGGCCTACCATTCGATCCGCGAAGATGCTTTCGAAATGTTCCAACCGGCTACCTCCCATCGAGCCTCCCACGAGAAGCGAAAGTGGAATCCATTCGGCGGATCGTAAGAAAAAAAGCTACCCAAATGGAGCGGAACAGACAGAGTACTTGGTGAAGTGGCTAAAGCTTCCCCAAACCGAAGCCGCTTGGGAGCCCTCAAGACCCCGCGACATGAAGAAGAAGTCATCAACAACTATTATCAGCGCCGACGAGGGCGCCGACGGTTTAATGGGGGGAGAATGTCACGAACGGTCGTCCGCAAGACCCGAACAACAACTGTTCAACGAACTCGTCGCCGCGACTGTGATGTACAGCTGCTTGGCAGCATGTTTTCTTAGTTTTGGGTCATTTTGTTTGTAAATATGTAAGTTCGAACAAGCTGCAGCGTTGTAAAGTTTAACCGCCACCGAACCGAAAGCAAAACAGCCCCAAAACAGCCCAAATCAGCCTCGCTTTGCGCGTCGCTGGAGGTGAGCGGAGAACTGCCTCCGCCACAAAACGCCAGCCATCTCAGACCCCAGGAACCCCGGTGGCACATGGCTGGATGGGGCTTCGGGTTATATACCGGGCGCTGAACAATCTTTTCGAAGTTCAAGACGCGGCCTTTACGGGAACTTGGTTTTGCGCCGGGACCAGGTGAGCGGCTGTTTGTGGGCTTGCAGCTGTTCGCTCATCCTTGAAAGCCTTGTTTTTCTCCCCTCCCCTTTTCTCTTGTGCACACAAGGTGTTCGACGAATTGTTTGTAAAGCTTCCGCTTCCACGAGACTTCGGACTTGTCCGCTGCTCGCTCTTTTTCGAACTAACTTTTTTCTTTTACAGGTCCTTAGGGACCTGCGAGAGGTTACAAAGTGGGCTGATCCTTGCGAGCAAGATCGCAAGGGCTTAAGCGCCGACTTAGGCAACGCAGTTAAGTTCAAGGCCCTGCCCCAAGGGTGAAGCGACTTAGGCAACGAAGTTAAGTTCGCCTTTGGTCAGAAGGGTGCCTCACGCCTTAGGCAATTCCAGCTAAGGTCGTGACAGCTCGCCGCCGGGCCAGCCAAAATGGCCAGTTTTGGCCCGTTTTGGGCTGTTTTGGCCAGTTTTTTGGCAGTTCTTGCGCGTCGCTGGCGAACCACGTGGACCAAAACGTCAGCCATCTCAGCACCCTGAACCCCGGGTGGCACAGGGCTGGATGGGGCGTTCGATAGCAGGGACGGTGTTGCCTCTCGCCTTTGTTGTCCGCCCCGCTGCTGCTCGCTTTCAGCCAAAAAATGGCCAGTTTTGGCCCGTTTTTGGGCTGTTTTGGCCAGTTTTTGGCAGTTCTTATGCGTCGCGGGCTTAACGACACGGAGCGGGAGCAAAACGTCAGCCATCTCAGCACCCTGGAACCCCCGGTGGCACAGGGCTGGATGGGGCGTTCAGATAGCAGGGACGGTGCTGCCTTTCGCCGCTGCTGCCCGCCGCCGCCGCCGCTCGGCCAGCCAAAATGGCCAGTTTTGGCCCGTTTTTGGGCTGTTTTGGCCAGTTTTTGGCAGTTCTTTGCGCGTCGGGCGAACGACGTGAGCGGACCAAAAACGCCAGCCATCTCAGCACCCCTGGAACCCCGGTGGCACAGGGCTGGATGGGGCGTTCAGATAGCAGGGACGGTGTTGCCTCTCTCGCCGTTGTCCTGGCCGCCGCTGTTTCGCCGCTTCAGCCAAAATGGCCAGTTTTGGCCCGTTTTGGGCTGTTTTGGCCAGTTTTTGGCAGTTCTTGCATGCCGCGGGGCGAACGACGTGAGCGGAGCAAAACGCCAGCCATCTCAGCACCCCTGAACCCCCGGTGGCACAGGGCTGGATGGGGCGTTCAGATAGCAGGACGGGTTGCTTGCTTTCTCGCCGCCGCCGCCGCCGCCGCCGCCGCCGCCAGCCAAAATGGCCAGTTTTGGCCCGCTTTTGGGCTGTTTTGGCCAGTTTTTGGCAGTTCTTTTGCGTCGCGGGCGAACGACGTGAGCGGAGCAAAACGCCAGCCATCTCGGCACCCTGGAACCCCGGTGGCACAGGGCTGGATGGGGCGTTCAGATAGCAGGGACGGTGTTGCCTCTCGCCGCTTCCTGCCCCCGCCGCCGCCGCCTCAGCCAGCCAAAATGGCCAGTTTTGGCCTGTTTTTGGGCTGTTTTGGCCAGTTTTTTGGCAGTTCTTTTGCGTCGCTGGCGAACGACGGAGCGGACCAAAACGCCAGCCATCAGCAGCCCTGGAACCCCGGTGGCACAGGGCTGGATGGGGCGTTCAGATAGCAGGGACGGTGTTGCCTTCTCGCCTGTCTGCTGCCCGCCGCCGCCGCTCGCCAGCCAAAATGGCCAGTTTTGGCCTGTTTTTGGGCTGTTTTGGCCAGTTTTTGGCCAGTTCTTGTGTGTCGCTGGGCGAACGACGTGAGCGGAGCAAAACGTCAGCCATCTCAGCACCCTGAACCCCCGGTGGCACAGGGCTGGATGGGGCGTTCAGATAGCAGGGACGGTGTTGCCTCTCGCTTCGCTTTGTTGTCCGCCGCCGCCAAATGCCAGCCAAAATGGCCAGTTTTGGCCTGTTTTGGGCTGTTTTGGCCAGTTTTTGGCAGTTCTTGCGCGCCGCTGGCGAACGACGTGAGCGGAGCAAAACCTCAGCCATCTCAGCACCCTGGAACCCCGGTGGCACAGGGCTGGATGGGGCGTTCAGATAGCAGGGACGGTGTTGCCTTGCACAGGGCTGCTGTCCGCCGTCCCGCCATTCCGCCGCCGCCGCTCGCCGCCAGCCCAAAAAATGGCCAGTTTTGGCCCGTTTTGGGCTGTTTTGGCCAGTTTTTTGGCAGTTCTTGTGTGCCGCTGGCGAACGACGTGAGCGGAGAAAAAACGTCAGCCATCTCAGCACCCTGAACCCCGGGTGGCACAGGGCTGGATGGGGCGTTCAGATAGCAGGGACGGTGCTGCCTCTCGCCTGTCCTGTCCGCCGCCGCCGTTTCGCTTCAGCAAAAAATGGCCAGTTTTGGCCCGTTTTTGGGCTGTTTTGGCCAGTTTTTGGGCAGTTCTTATGTGTGCGGCGAACGACGTGAGCGGAGCAAAACGTCAGCCATCTCAGCACCCTGAACCCCGGTGGCACAGGGCTGGATGGGGCGTTCAGATAGCAGGGACGGTGTTGCCTTCTCGCCGCTGCTGTCCGCCGCCGCCGCCTTCAGCCAAAATGGCCAGTTTTGGCCCGTTTTTGGGCTGTTTTGGCCAGTTTTTGGCAGTTTTTTGCGCGGCTGGCGAACGACGTGAGCGGAGCAAAACGCCAGCCATCTCAGCACCCTGGAACCCCCGGGTGGCACAGGGCTGGATGGGGCGTTCAGATAGCAGGGACGGTGTTGCCTCTCGCCGCCGCCGTTGTCCGCCGCCGCCGCCGCTTCAGCCAAAAAAATGGCCAGTTTTGGCCGTTTTGGGCTGTTTTGGCCAGTTTTTGGCAGTTCTTTGCGTGCCGCGGGCGAACGACGTGAGCGGACCAAAACGCCAGCCATCTCAGCACCCTGAACCCCCGGTGGCACAGGGCTGGATGGGGCGTTCAGATAGCAGGGACGGTGTTGCCTCTCGCCGCTTGGCCGCTGTCTGTCCGCTTGCCGCTTGCCATTGCCAGCCAAAATGGCCAGTTTTGGCCTGTTTTTGGGCTGTTTTGGCCAGTTTTTGGCAGTTTTTTGCGTCGCGCGCTTAACGACGTGAGCGGATCAAAACGCCAGCCATCTCAGCACCCTGAACCCCGGTGGCACAGGGCTGGATGGGGCGTTCAGATAGCAGGGACGGTTGTTCTCGCCGCCGTTGTCCGCCCGCCGCCGCCGCCGCCAGCCAAAATGGCCAGTTTTGGCCTGTTTTTGGGCTGTTTTGGCCAGTTTTTGGCAGTTCTTGCGCGTGCGGGCGAACGACGTGAGCGGAGCAAAACGCCAGCCATCTCAGCACCCTGAACCCCGGTGGCACAGGGCTGGATGGGGCGTTCAGATAGCAAGGACGGTGTTGCTCGCTTTGTTTCGTCTGTCCGCCGCTTCGGCCAAAGCCAAAATGGCCAGTTTTGGCCCGCTTTTGGGGTTTTTTTGGCCAGTTTTGGCTGTTCTTTTGTGTGCCGTGGGCGAACGACGCGGAGCGGAGTAAAAACGCCAGCCAAAATGGCCAGTTTTGGTCTGTTTTTGCCCTGTTTATGGGCCCTTTTTCCTTCGATTGAAATCTTCTTCTTCCTTTGTGGCCAACAGCGTTGTTCTGTACTTCTTCGCACGGCGGTGTCTTGTCGTTGATTGCCTTATTTGATCGGCCACTTGAGTCTTTGTTGCTCGTGGTTGGCTATATGGGCTGTCCGATGGGATGACTGTGTCGGCATGTGAGCGGTGATGGATTTGTATGTCGCTGGGCTCCCCTCTTTTTTGTGCAGTTGACCACCGACGCTAAAGTCCCTTCAATGGTACTCTGTTCGAACGGAGATGTGTGTGTTGCCTGTATAATCTACCTAGTTCCTTTGGAAATAGACATTGTTTACCTCGCTTATCCACTTCTCATGTCCTATAATGAATGAGGAGGTCGATGTCCGCGGCACCTTGTGTGTCCTCGAACGATGTCATGTCTCCCACCTCTCGCCTCGAAAGTGACTCCAGTGTTCACGGAGTGCTCTTGGATGCAGTGGATAAGAATGTACCATGGGTCTTTGGACTCTTGGCACATGATCGGTTGGTTTTCTTTGGTCGCCTCTTCGACGGATGACAGCCTTTCCCATCATTGCCCCCCCCTTTCCCTTTGTGGTAATGGGTCGGCATGTTGGCTTTGGCGTCAGAGAGGACGTGCTACCTGGTTGATCCTGCCAGTAGTCATATGTTTGTCTCAAAGATTAAGCCATGCATGTGTAAGTATGAACTATTTCAGACTGTGAAACCGCGAATGGCTCATTAAATCAGTTATAGTTTGTTTGATGGTACGCTACCGGATAACCGTAGTAATTTAGAGCTAAATACGCGCAACAAACCCCCACTTCCGGAAGGGATGCATTTATTAGATAAAAGGCTGACGGGCTTTGCTCGCCGTTCGATGATTCATGATAACTCGACGGATCGCGACGCCCCTCGCGGCGGCGACGATCATTCAAATTTCTGCCCTATCAACTTTCGATGGTAGGATAGGGGCCTACCATGGTGGTGACGGTGACGGAGAATTAGGGTTCGATTCCCGAGAGGGAGCCCGAGAAACGGCTACCACATCCAAGGAAGGCAGCAGCGCCAAATTACCCAATCCCCACACGGGAGGTAGTGACAATAAATAACAATACCGGCTCTTCGAAGTCCGGTAATTGGAATGAGTACAATCTAAATCCCTTTAACGAGGATCC
>UBIG03000011.1:127500-138807 GCA_900464855.2 Musa schizocarpa
TCTTGCGCGTCGCTGGCGAACGACGTGAGCGGACCAAAAACGCCAGCCATCTCAGCACCCTGAACCCCGGTGGTGGCACAGGGCTGGATGGGGCGTTCAGATAGCAGGGACGGTGTTGCCTCCGCCGCCGCTGTCCGCCGCCGCCGCCGCCGCCAGCCAAAAATGGCCAGTTTTGGCCTGTTTTTTGGGCTGTTTTGGCCAGTTTTTGGCCAGTTCTTTGTGTCGCTGGGCGAACGACGTGAGATGGAGCGGAAAAACGCCAGCCATCTCAGCACCCTGAACCCCGGGTGGCACAGGGCTGGATGGGGCGTTCAGATAGCAGGGACGGTGTTGTGCTCGCCGCTTTCGCTGTTGTCCGCCGCCGCCGCCGCTCGCCAGCCAAAATGGCCAGTTTTGGCCCGTTTTTGGGCTGTTTTGGCCAGTTTTTTGGCAGTTCTTGCGCGTCGTCGGGCGAACGACGTGATGGAGCAAAACCTCAGCCATCTCAGCACCCTGGAACCCCGGTGGCACAGGGCTGGATGGGGCGTTCAGATAGCAGGGACGGTGCTGCCTTTTGCTTCATTGTCCCGCCGCCGCCGCTGCCAGCCAAAAAATGGCCAGTTTTGGCCTGTTTTGGGCTGTTTTGGCCAGTTTTTGGGCAGTTCTTGTGTGCCGCGGCGAACGACGTGAGCGGAGCAAAAACGCCAGCCATCTCAGCACCCTGAACCCCGGTGGCACAGGGCTGGATGGGGCGTTCAGATAGCAGGGACGGTGTTGCCTCTTCGCCGCTGTTGTCCGCCCCGCCGCCATTGCTCAGCAAAAAAATGGCCAGTTTTGGCCCGTTTTTGGGCTGTTTTGGCCAGTTTTTGGGCAGTTCTTGCGTGTCGCGGGCGAACGACGTGAGCGGAGCAAAACGTCAGCCATCTCAGCACCCTGAACCCCGGTGGCACAGGGCTGGATGGGGCGTTCAGATAGCAGGGACGGTGTTGCCTTCTCGCCGTCATTGTGTTGTCCGCCGCCGGCCGCCGCCAGCCAAAATGGCCAGTTTTGGCCCGCTTTTTTGGGCTGTTTTGGCCAGTTTTTGGCAGTTCTTGCGTCGTCTTGCCGGGCGAACGACGTGATGGAGCAAAACGCCAGCCATCTCAGCACCTGAACCCCGGTGGCACAGGGCTGGATGGGGCGTTCAGATAGCAGGGACGGTGTTGCCTTGCCGCGCTGTCCCGCCGTTGTCCGCCGCCGCCGCTTCAGCCAAAATGGCCAGTTTTGGCCCTTTTGGGTTGTTTTGGCCAGTTTTTGGCAGTTTGCGCGTCGCTGGGCGAACGACGGAGCGGAGCAAAACGCCAGCCATCTCAGCACCCTGAACCCCTCCGGTGGCACAGGGCTGGATGGGGCGTTCAGATAGCAGGGACGGTGTTGCCCTCGCTCGCTTCGCTGTCCGCCGTTTGTCATTATTTGCTTCAGCCAAAATGGCCAGTTTTGGCCCGTTTTTGGGCTGTTTTGGCCAGTTTTTTGGCAGTTTTTTGCGTCGGGCGAACGACGTGAGCGGATCAAAACGCCAGCCATCTCAGCACCCTGGAACCCCCGGTGGCACAGGGCTGGATGGGGCGTTCAGATAGCAGGACGGTGTTGCCTCGCTTCATTGTTGTCCGGTCGCCTTTGCCGCCAGCCAAAATGGCCAGTTTTGGCCCGCTTTTGGGCTGTTTTCGTTATTATAGTTTACAGAGCACTGGCCCAACAAACACAGCTTCAAAGAAAAGAACCACTTATTTTATTGTTCCCCTGGCCGGGCAATATTGTTAGGAAAGGTGTATGGACTGGACCACTACAAGGGAAAGAAAAGCTTTAGGTTACTGTTGTACGCGGAACAAGAAACTAGCAACAAGACGTTGTGCCCTAGGAGTCAGCAATAAGTAAGCAATGTTAGGAGTGGAGAATGAAGTAAGCAATGCTATGAGTTGAGAAGAAGTAGTGAGTTGAGTAAGTAGTGTGTAGGAGTCAGCAATAAGTAAGCAATGCTATGAGTTTCGAGCTAGAGTCTTTAGTGTTAGTTTTCTTTACGTTCTTTAGGTGCTCTTCTATTGCTTTATAGAGAAGCATTGGCAAGAAGGGCGCAAAGGGAAAGAAAGCCAAGTTCAAGGGTGTTTAGTATTGAGAAAGGGCAATCAGAGGTTCGGCTGCCGATATGAGTGATTCTTGTAGTGGTGAGTCAACAGTAATAGGTGAGGTTTCGACAAGCATGAAGGTTACCGGTGACTTACGCAGGCGGGGTGGATACCAATCTTCTTTTTCACTAAATCCAAAAAAAGCAACCATTATATTAAGTTGGTTGTTTGATTGCCTCTCTCTACTACTTAACAAGTCAAGCGGATTCTATTGTCGCTGGAAACAAGGAATTCCACTAGTTTTTTCGGGAGCTAACCTAAGTTATATAGTCACAGTCTAAAACGACAATTCGGCAACTGATTGTCTTGCTCTAGCTCAAAGTCACAGAACAATAATTCTATAAGCCCGAAAGTCCGATAGATATGGGCACCACTCACTAACGCTAGGACCTAAAACTCTAAGAGGTAATAGGCTTAACTAACGCACACCCCTACCCGTAACTTTGATGAAATCTAACTCTCTATAAGTGCTATACCTATAACTGTTACTGCTGGCTCTGCTCCACCTAGCCTAACAGCTGACTGCTTGTTTTTTTGAACAAGTTCTACTCCTGCTTTACTTGCAGCTGACTCCGGCCAATCAAGACTTTATGATTCCCTTAATCGCTCCGTGGGTAGGTGTAGGTGGAGGCTAATACAATACGGGTAAACTAGTTCAGCATAGTGGGCTAAGCATTCTGATTGTTGTCTTGAGACGACTTAACTCGCAAACAATTGATACGATGAAACTTTAACTGGAACTATAAGACCTACTGCGGATTCTGATCTTTCAACAAAAACTCAACTTTTGGATTTCCAAGCGACATAAGAACCTATCTCTACTCCGGAAAGTGTTCTTGTCAAAGCCAAACTGATAATATGCGTAAACTGCTCGCCCTTCCTTTCTTTCGAAAAGACCTTGTTTGTTCCATAGCTTGTTCTTGAGACTTATCTTCTATTCGAGCTGGACTTTCAACTTCCTTAGACACAAGCAAGACAAATGACATTGCCAATATTAGAACTCCCCTTTCTGAACCAACAAGACAAGGACAGATTCTACTTGAACTGGATGGAACCCTTAATGAGTAAGGGCTTTCTCTGGTCGGCTGTAGAAATGCATTTTTAACCTTATTCGTACTGGCCTAAACTATCATATCTTTAACCTCTGATTCTTGACAAGTAAGTAGTTCCGTATTGCCAGCTAAGTAAGTATTGCTAGTTGCCAGATGGAGGCAAGAGAACCAGTTTCATCAGTAGTTGTTAGTTTCATCCCGAGTGTCAGTTGCCAGAGGAGAGGCAAGAGATTATATTCATTCAGATATTATATGTTATTTGGAGTACCTAAGGAATGTAGAGGCCACTATAGTAAGTTGAAGACAATAAGTGACTTGAGAACAGAGGTAGATTAGAGTCAAGTTCCTGGTCAAGTTCACAAGTTAGAAAGTCTGGTTAAGGTGGTGCCCCAGTGCCAGCCCTTAAGTCAATTGTTGCATCAATCCCAGGAGTTAATGGCTTAACCGAAGAGTTGGGGCAATGTCAGACTTACTTTACAGCAATCCTTAATAAGAAGGATCTATTTTGATATACATTTGGATCTACTATTTCAGTACAGAGTGTGTACAGGATCAATTTCCGTTTAAGCTTTTTTTTTTCTACTTTTCTTAATATTTTATCAATTCTTTTTCACCACCCAAAAACACCCTAAACTTCCCGCACTGGATTGATTGTCTCTAAGCCAAGCCAACAAACAAATCAGACAAGCAACTACGGAAGTAGACCTCGCTTCCAAACCAGTAATTGAATTGGAACTTACCTTCCCGCTTACTTCACCTATTCTTCTTAAGCTTAATATGAATGAGAAAAGTCAAACAAAACTTCCCGCTTCTATAAAAGTAGAATTCTACGAAAACCAAATTCTTCAAGGAAGTAAATACTGTACGAAGTGCCCTCTTACTATACTTGTAGGAATAAGGAATTCAAGAATGCGGTTATAACTGGCTCGAATCACAGAAGAAGAAGATAATCTAGCTCGAATCTAATGCCCCTGACACATAAATTCCGGACTGCTGCACATCTATCATATGGTTTCAAACTTCTTTTTCTTTTCTCGGATCGTTGCGATTTCTAAGGTTTTGTGAGTTCCACATGGTGTCTAGATCGCCAACAAAGACGTGAGAAGGGGTCGAAAGCATCTACTTGGATGGGAAAGGGTCTTCCCTCGGCTTAGAGAGAATTGAAAGGCCCCCCACCCCACGCCGCTACATTAAACAAATCTACAAGGCCCAGAGAGAGCGTCCCAGTTACAATGGAATTTTGGCCAACTAACCTATATTTTAGGGTAATGATGGCAAAGAACAAATGGAAAGGACTAGGGTTATAAAAGGCAGGTTTTTTGAACGCAATCAAGTAAAGTTATATTTACCAAATTCTATACAAGGGGGGTAGGGCAAAGGACTATTTTACTGAGTTGTCCTTTCTCGGTGGTTAATAAGCCTCGATCTCCAAGTTAAAGTGAGCTTTCAAGTGTTCTTGTTTGCGCAGGGGCTTCATTGTTTCCTTTGCTTTCTTCATGGATTGGTTGTTCAAGATGCAATTGAATATGAGCATGCTCTTCATTATACTGTAAGGGTATGTATTTAGTATTATTCCAATTCCACAGTACATTTTTTACCACTACTGAAAGGGTTTGTTGTAGTTGCCGGGACGGTGCGAGGAAAGGAAGCTGATAGAGCAGAGAGAGCAGTAGATGCGAATCTGGTAGTATATTCCAATCTAGTATAGTTTTAGATTCAAAGTAAGGGTACGTAAAGGAAGCTACAAGACGTTCTCGTTCTTAAAGTGCACCTTTTGAATTGGAATTGAAGTTGGAATGCCACCCTCTGTAATGGAATGATTGGGTAATACTTAACGCTTCAGTCAACTCATCATTCATTGCTGCTTTTTTAACCTCTCTGGAACGATTGGAACAGGGTTAAGTCAACCAACCCGACTGGGACTTAAGTGATAAATTCCATTCCTTTGTTCGACTTACTTGGAAGCCATAAGTAAAGAAGTAAAGTGGTCTTCAGTAAGAGTGGAATCATAGATATCAGTTCTTGACTCGGATAGTAGTGAGTGGTTTCAAGGTTAAGTAGAAAGTCCGGGTATCGAGTTAGGGCTCAGGTCAGAATAAAGTCAAAGTCTTGGGCAGAGCAAGCAAGTTCAATGACCGCCAAAAATAAAGTAAGTCAGCTTCTTCAAGTAGTTTCAACAGAATTAGGAGTTAGGATCTTTACTTAGTTCTATAGCTGGTGTTCGATAATAAATTAATTCCGAGTCCTAGGTTACAGAGCATACAGTTAATAAATTGATGTTTGAGTGGGCTGGCGATTATCCGAATTGAATTGAAGATTCCCCGAGCCGAGATCATATGGAAGCAGGTAATCGTGGTAAGAAAAAGAGTAAATTCCCTTTTTGCAGGTCTATAATCCATTCTTTATTGGGAGGGTTTGTCCAAGTCGTCCCATTTCGCATGTAAGGTTCAAAGGTGTTGGCGAAAAGTAAGGGTATCCTTCCATTTCAATCAATAACAGATCGCTTTAGGGAAGAAGTGACAGCTACTGGTAGATCACCATAAGCAAGCAAGGGCATATAGAATTAGGTTCCCATTGTAAGATAGAGATTCAATTTGATTTCACTTTCCTTGGCGCTAACGGAAAGATGGTTTCTATTCCTTTCCTGCTTTGACTTGTGCTAATGGAGTTTACGAGGGAAGCGAATACTAATCGAATCTTCGAAAGTTAGGGTTTTAGTAGAAAGTAAAGTCAGGGCAAAAAGTGATGGGAAATATAGTCAAGGTGTTGGATGCCCAAAGTGTTTTTCGTTATCGCCGCTCGACGACGAAGGAAGGACTTTTCCGGCTTTTGGGAAGGGAGTTGTTGATTTGACTGTTTTACTTTTCATCGCCTTTGTTACTAATATTACTCTCTTGACAACTAGGTTAATTCGATACGAGAACTGTCAAGTTGAAATGAAACAAGGCGATCCGCAAGAGATAGATTCAATGATTAACTTCAAGTCGAGGTCGTCGGCAGAATGGAGTGTTTAATACCTTTTGTACTCGCTTCCCTGTTTTGTTAGAGTGGACGAACGAAGTTGAATGACCAAGAACCTACTAACCTCAAATTATTATGCTGAGGGGTTTCGCCACTAACTAACTACTAGCGTCTCTCGCCACTATATCTTATTCTTTTACTACCGAAAGCTAAAAGCAGTCGGCTTATTTTTTCTTCAGAGCTAATGAGAACAACACTGCGACTTACAAGGCTAATACAAATTGACAGATAAGTACTTGTTACTTCTAGTAGTTATAGAGCATAACCCACCGGACGGTGTTGTGTGAATAAGCCTATAACCTAACCTAGACAACTTTACAAATACTAATGAAAGTGAGCCTACCCTTCCCAACCCCTATTATAATAACCATGCCCGTAAATCTGTTATTTCTTTTTTTTTACTCTTTGTACTCACTGATCCGGATCCCATCATATCATATCTCCCGGTTGAGTCAAGCCTCTCCTCGATCTCGTTATTAGTGCTCTACTTGGTATTATTACTTGTGCATTTTATGATAAAATGATTAAATTCAGTATTCCGTTAACTTAACAATACAGTAATTTATTAACATAACTACTAGGATCGATTGCTATCCTGCCGTGCCTTTCTGCCAATAAATCTTGATATCCGCGGCTCCAAGCCTTGCTTTAATATATCTATTAGAATTTAAAACTGAGGCTAATCAGCCTAAGCTCCAGGACTCTAACCTTACTTTTTACGACTTATCGACCTTTTACTTTTACTTATCTAAAACCTTGCTCTCGCTACCCTACCTAAGCTGACCCGCCTTGCTGAAACCCCTCACTGTCCTTGCTTTTGCTTTAAAACTGTTACTCCGGCCCATGAGCCTTGTTACCTGTTGGGGGTCTGCCTTGCCTATCCTTTCTGTTAAGTCTGATTCCTATACAAATAAGAAAGGAACTAACAAATAGGAAAATAAGAAAGGAACTAGCAAATAGGAAAACCTGCGACTCCTGACAAGACGACCTCTCCTTAGCTTCAAACTTCCCCTACTGCAAAAAAAATGCCTATGTTTGAGTTAGGGCCTGCCTCTCCTGTAACTCAGTGTGTCCTACCGCCTTACTTTCTTGGTAGCCCACCCATGAGACCAATCTTATCATCCATCCCTATCATTCTGCTAATCTTGACTTATATTCTTCAAAAAAGTGCCTTCACAAGTCTGTTTTCATGGATATAGTTAGCCTACCCTTTGTTCCCCCTGAAGTACGATTTCCTCCCCCACAAACTGAGACTTGTTAGTGGCATACTTGCTTATAGGCTTAGAGGCTTATACTGTTGACTTGCACTCTCCTGCTAATGTATCTCATTCTATTTGTTTTCACTCAGGAGTTCACCTATAGAACTCTGCCTCTTTGCTAGCGGCCTTACCTTACTGACTGAAAACGAGATGCATCTTTTTGCTCTGAAACTACTAATTGAAAGCCTGCGACTACTACCTCAAAGCGTTAGCCAAGGAACCCACCAACTATATCCGACTGTAACTACTAACTACGGGAACTAAACTCGAAACTAAGACCACTGGAACTAAGACTCATTCTTTAACTCATAACAGGGAGCTACAAACTTAACTCTCCGCGCCTAAGAATTAAGAATGGGCGGCGGTCGGCAAAGAACTCAGGTGCCAAGAATCAAATAGGATCCAACAGTAGAAGACTTAGAAGCAAACTACTGACTTGCACTACTGCTTACATGCTTTTAACTCATTGCCGTCCCCTTGCCGTTCACTTGATACAATTTGCCGTTCACTTCCCTTAATAAGATGTTTCATTTTCCGTTCACTTTGCCGTTCACTTTGCTGCTCACCCATAAACTTCTAACTCTCAGAAATCCCTAACTTTAAGGCTTCTAGGGGGTACATTCCTTCTTAGTTTTTACCTTGCTTTGCAGCATCTAATTCTCATTCTTCAACATCCGGACTTGTATGCTGTAACTCCTGATTCGGATCCTATGCTAGCTGGCCTTAAAGCTAAGCTGCTCTGCCTTGATTTAAGTCTGCATTGCCTGCTTACTAGTAAACCCTTCCTTGGTTGAATCCTGTATTCCTTTCACGATTCTTTTGTTTCAGTCCTTGGGTCGTACTTCTTTATTGCATCCCTAGTTGTTGGCTTACTTGCCCTATAGTTGTTTTCTTTAGTTGTGTTTTCATTCTGTTAATTCCTAGGTTAATTTTATACACTGAAACACCAATTTGTATTTGCTTAACTTGGTTGAGTTATACTTTATTGAATTCTAGAGCTAGGGTTTGGAGTTGGGGAATGAGATAAAGCAATATGGGACCTAGAGGCAGTGAAGCAAGGCTCTTACTCAGAAATAGGAATGACAGAGTTAGATCAGTCCCTCATTAGAAAAAAAATAAGTAGTATGAGCTTTAGAGCTAGGGTAGTACGGAAAGAATTCAATGTTTGGGGCGTTAAGCAAGCATGTAAGGCAGTAAAGGCGGGCTTCTAGGCAGAAGTGACAGAAATAAAGCAAGCAAGGGCTGCTTTAAGTTGGCGAAGCAAGGTTCGCTATCAATAGCTACAGAACGAAGGCAGAGAAAGTTCGACTAATAGCGAAGAGAGTAATACGCAAAACAAAGAGAGGTGGGTTGAGGGACACAGGAGCGGTGGACTAAACCAGTTAGTTTGGAGCTATATCCTTGTTTATCAGTGATTTCCGCCTTGGACTTATGAGTTTGCTTAGCACTTTGTAAGAATTGAAGATCCCTCCTGCATCTTGCATCTTGCACATGGGGCATAGAAACTTGTAAAACCAAACCTTCCCACCAACAAGCAAGGCTTCACTCTAATAGTAGTTACTTGTCCGTTCTTAACACTACCGTTAACGCAATGACATTAGTTAGCTTTGGAACAGAACAAGAAGCAAGAGAACATGAAGCAAGGGCATTAGTGAGCTTTGGAACAGAACAAACTTACTAGTGAACAAGTCTGCGCTTACTTTTTCTTCTATATTTGCAAGTCACATCTTTTTTTTGGAGTCTCTCAGTTTGCCCGAACTCGATGTCAAGCCCATAAAGAACCTCTCTTAGACACCGAACCTAGACAACTTTAGCACCGCATAAGCTTCAGCAGATTCATGCTTACTTCAAATATCCGCCACCTCCAACAGATAGGATGGGCGTCAGATAGCAGGGACGGTGCTGCCCTCGCCGCCGCTGTCCGCCGCTTGGCCAAGCCAAAATGGCCGTTTTGGCCCATTTTTTGGGCTGTTTTGGCCAGTTTTGGCAGTTCTTGCGCGCCATGGGCGAACGACGCGGAGCGGAGCAAAACGCCAACCATCTCAAAGACTCGAACCCCGGTGGCAGGCCTGTATCGGATGGGGCGTTCAGATAGCAAGGACGGTGTTGTTTTCTCGCTTTTCTTTCATTGCTGTCCGTCCGCCGCTGCTTCTTCAAAAAAAATGGCCGATTTTGGTCTGTTTTTTTGGGCTTTTTTTGCAGTTTTTGGTTGTTTTGTGTGTGTCGGGCTTAACGACGATGAGAAAAAAACGCCCAAAAAATGGCGGATTTTATCTCTTTTTTGCCTGCTTTATGGGCCCTTTTTCCTTCGATTGAAATCTTCTTCTTCCTTTGTGGCCACCGCAGCGTTGTTCACTTCTTCGCGGCGCGGGCGGTGTCTTGTCGTTGATTGCCATATTTGATCTGGGCCACTTGAGTCTTTGTTGCTCGTGGTTGGGGATGGGCTGTCCGATGGGATGACCGTGGTCGGCATGTGAGCGGTGATGGATTTGTATGCCGCGTGGGCCCCTGCTTTTTGTGCATTGACCATCGACGTTGCAAGTCCCTTCAATGGTACTTTTGCTCGAACGGAGATGTGTGTGTTGCCCGCATAATCTACCTAGTTCCTTTGGAAATAGACATTGTTTACCTCGCTTATCCACTTCTCATGTCCTATAATGAATGAGGAGTGTCGATGTCCGGCACACTTGTGTGTCCTCGAACGATGTCATGTCTCCGACCTCTCGCCTCGAAAGTGATCCAAAGTTGTTCACGGAGTGCTCTTGGATGCAAAGTGGATAAGAATGTATCATGGGTCTTTGACTCTTGGCACATGATCGTTGGTTTTTTTTGGTCGCCCGACGGATGACAGCCTTTTCCCATCATGCCCCCCCCCTTTCCTTGTGGTAATGGGTGGCATGTTGGGCTTGGCGTCAGAGAGGACGCTACAATTCGGTTGATCCCGCCGGTAGTCATATGTTTGTCTCAAAGATTAAGCCATGCATGTGTAAGTATGAACTATTTGATTGTGAAACTGCGAATGGCTCATTAAATCAGTTATAGTTTGTTTGATGGTACGTGCTACCGGATAACCGTAGTAATTCTAGAGCTAAACGTGCAACAAACCCCCACTTCGGAAGGGATGCATTTATTAGATAAAAGGCTGACGGGCTTTTTTTTGCTCGCCGTTCGGCGATTCATGATAACTTCGACGGATCGACGGCCTCGTGTCGGGCGACGATCATTCAAATTTCTGCCCTATCAACTTTCGATGGTAGGATAGGGGCCTACCATGGTGGTGACGGGTGACGGAGAATTAGGTTCGATTCGAGAGGAGAGGAGAAACGGCTACCACATCCAAGGAAGGCAGCAGCGCCAAGAAATTACCCAATCTCCGACACGGGAGGTAGTGACAATAAATAACAATACCGGCTCTTCGAAGTCCGGGTAACTGGAATGAGTACAATCCAAATCCCTTTAACGAGGATCCATTGAGGGCAAGTCCGGTGCCAAAGAAATGCGTAATTCCGTGCCCAATAGCGATATTTAAGTTGTTGCAGTTAAAAAGCTCGTGAAGTTGATCTTTGGGACGGGTCGGCCGGTCCGCCGCGCAGGTGTAACCGGTCGTCCCATCCTTCGCTTCGGCTGATGCGCGTCGGCCTTAATCGTCGGGTCGTGCTCCGGGCGCTGTTACTTTGAAGAAATTAGAGTGCTTCAAAGCAAGCCCACGCTCTGGATACATTAGCATGGGATAACATCACGGGGATTTCGGTCCATTGTGTTGGCCTTCGGATCGGGAGTAATGATTAAGAGGGACGGGGCATTCAGATTATAGTCGAGGTGAAATTCTTGGAT
>UBIG03000012.1:0-135238 GCA_900464855.2 Musa schizocarpa
CGCATGTACCATAAAGTGGTTGATTGTGGCTCTTCTTCCATCTTCATCCCTCATGTTCAAGACTCTCTTCTGACGTTCATGATCTCTTCTTCCCACTGGTTCAATCATAAAGAAGTCTCCTTTTTTTACAGTGATGCTGGAAGTGGCTCCGGCTCGAATCGCAATCCCAACATAACCCCCTTGGCGATTGGTCTCAAAGCTCTTCTCTTGTCAACCTTTTGGTTGCGAGGGGGCTCGGATAGTAGGGGGGCTAAAGGGATTCAATATTGCTGGTTGGGGAATGACCTAGTCCTCGGAGCTTCGATGGTTCAATCGGCTCCTCGAGAAGTGATGCGAAAAGATAGGCATTATAAAAAGCGTGTACGGTTGTGGCTTTAACTTCTCCCGGATCTTCCGGCCCCATGCCCTCAATAAATATTCTAATAACTATTTTTGACCAATCACGAGTTTTGATTGAATAACCTTTTAAACCTGGTTTTGATACTCCCTAGATGGTGGAGGTTTGTGGGATCTTTGCTATTTATCCATCGATGTTCTGCGTATCGGTTGGGAAAGCGCAGATGGCGATCCTTCTTTAATTGTAAGCCATGAGAGGACTCCATGGTGTGTTCAAACCAATCAAACCATTGTATGGCATCCCCCTTCAATGATATAGCTACGAATTTCTACCATGGATGCGTCCTGGCAGGTTTTGTGAAAATATGTCTCGCTGAAATCAATGTCGGGTCTCATTCTTCCCATCTAGGGAAGTCCACCCTCATCGTGGATAATGAGGATGGTCATAGAGCCTCCCCTTCTCTTGAGTCATCTCTTGGTCGAGCTCTCTCCTTGATGAGAGATTTCTTTTGGGCTTAGAATTGACCCAAAAGGGCCGAGCAAAAGGCGAAGAATCTTATCCTCCTCCATTCGCGTCTCGAAGGCTTGAATTTGCATTTTATCACCTCTCGGATGCCATAGTATATATGCCTCCAGATCTGTAATATTAAGTTCTCTCTTTTGTTGCGGGTTAAGGCACTTAATTTTTTGAAGTGGTGGCGAAAAGGTTTTGTGGGTCATTGGATATGCCTTCTGGTTTAAACTTGTTTTGTTTTTTTTTGGGTGCTGTTTGGGGCTTTGATTTGATGGAGTTTTAGGCTGAGATAATTGAGTGGATAAAGGTTAGGGAAAGAAGGTTTTAGATCTGTGATAGATCTTGATAAAAGGTGAACAAAAATCAGTGTGATTCTTTGCCTATGTTTGTTACCCTCATAAGCGAATATTAGTCAGAAAAATAGCATTTTACCGTGAGAAATTTCAGCAAAAAAAGGGATTTGGGGAGGTTTGACAGTAAAATCTTGGTTTAGATAGAAACAAGGATTAACAAATTGGTCAAAATTTTGGCATGAAAGCGATAAAAAAATCGATTACAGGTGCGATAAGCGAGAATTCGTTGAAAAATTTGTGGGTTTCGCGAAAGATTGCAACAACACACGAATTTGTTTTTAATGGCGAATTCACAATAGATAAACATCATGGATGGGAGCCAAAGATTGTCTATAAGGGGTGCATAAAATTTCGTTCAGAAAGGATAACAATTAAAATGGTTAAAACGGTAACTTACATTTTGAAGCGATCATGGCGTCGCCGTAAAAGATGGTAACTTTTGCCGACGCGAAATTTGCAAACAAGGGATGCGAAAAATTTCTTTTTGATATTTTAGATGAAAAATTACAGCGGTAAAAAAGATTGGTGGTGAAAATACGGATCTCGATGCAATTAGGTGGCGTATGATTGATTTGATCCTACGTCAAAGATAAGCAGTGAAGCGATGGCGTCAAGAAACAATCATGGGAATTGCTTTGGCTAATGGTGGGCGGGGGGATGGCAGCAAAAAAAAGACAAGATGAAAATGCTCTGATACCAAATATTAGAACCCTGGGAAGAATTCTATAGAGATTGATCTTTGAGATCAGCCCTTGGAGCCTTCTAGGGGTTCCACCTCAAAATCAACATTGGTGGCACAGATTATAGATTGATCTTTTTTTATTCAAAGGGTGGAGGCTACAAACATATAGAGGCTCAAACCCTAGCCCTAGGGGTTTTCTTCATAATGAACCACCATTTGCCCTCAACCTGGCAGGGTAGGCCTACAATAACAGGGGTAGCTAAACCCAAAAAATATAAACCTAGCCTCTCTTAACATGGGATAGAGGGTGGCTGAGTGGGGTTCAATGCATTCTCCCAGGGGTTTTATTAGCTCTACATGGTTGGTGGGACATGCTACCCAAGGGTCTCCTATCATTCGCGACACTATGATTATGAATCCAGAGATGGGCGTCAAGGTGTATATTCCTCAAAAGCTTTCGATGAGGAAAGCCATATGATAATCTGGGGATTGTGTCAAAAGGATAACCAGGATAAGGTTTGCAGTTGCTTAGGTCCATTTATGGATTAAGCAAAGCTTCTGAATTTGAACATAAAGATTTGATGATTAGAATCTTATGACTTCTATTAAAGAATGGAAGAACCTTGAAGGAGGTGCTTTCTCCTGGTAAGAATTTGATTTCACCGGATCTATAACATGGCACTAGGCACTTCTCCATGAAGGCCTAAGGAGAAGCATCCTGTATATTAGGGATACGGATCTATAGAGATATATCAAAGAGGATGCTTGGCTTGTTTAGTCCAAGGATTTTGGTTTTGTCTCCTAACATAATGTGTCACACATACGTATTTAATATATATATCTACATGACATAAATATACATATACATATCTAGTAGGTGTATAACTAATCACATATCATGCAAAATAGAGGCTCGTAGACCCCTAATAATAACAATCACATGTACACATCATCAAGTCAAAGTCCATGATCATCTGTCCACATCATACATCACATGTATATATTATTTTATAAGACTACTAGATAAATAATAATTGTTAATTAAACTATTTAATTAACATATTTAATTTTTTAAAATCGAGGGACATAAAGAAGAATTTTTAATTTAGAAAGTATTTAATAATTACTAAAAGGGTATTTTTGGTACGTCAAATGAGGACAATCTGGAATTTGAAATTCAAAGGAATAAACTATCTTTTGCCCAGAAAAACCCTAATCCCTCCTTTTTTTTGGCTGTTCCAACATACCCGGGCCATCTGGCAAGCGACGCCACTGGTAGCCGAAGGAAATGCGCGGTTAGAAGCCATGGCCGTTAGGCGTCTGTCTGCCTAGGGTGTGCCCACATGTAGAGGCAGTCATCCCAGCGGGCAGCCTCTTACCAAGGAGTGGCCTTGATGTGCCCTTACATGGAGGGAGGGGCTCAGACTGGAGGCCCCTTGTATGGCCGCCATGGCAAACGCCTCTGATGCTGGACTTGACATGGTCGTAGTGCCTGACATGAGTGCGCCGGAAGCTGGTAGTCATTGCCCGTGGCATCCATGGCGCCAGTTTGCGAACGCCGGTGCCCTTGCGAGTTGGCGCGCGGAATGGCCGAAGATCGGCGTGGCTCGCTCTATGGTAAAGCCGATTGGTTGCTTGGTTTATTCGAGCAGCAAAGGCCGCGACCTGGGATTCTTGCCTGACGGCGACAATAGTTGCGACAATAGTGCCGGCTCTTCGCTTGATTTTTTGGCCAAGCGGATCTAAAACACAACACATGCGCGGGTTTAAAGATCCGATCTTCACCGCGAATAACGGCGCTCGATACCTTTGTTGGAAAATCCTTCAAAGGGGGCGACATCATATCGTGAGTGGAAAAACAGAAAAATAAAAACCCTAGATTTCCCAGAAAGTTTTGTTTTGATGGAGTAAATGCGTTGAAAAACCAAAACAATCAAAAGCTGCGCATGTAAAGAAGATACCTGGGAGATGGTATATCCTCAAATCTGCAGATCTTTGGAGAGGATGAAGGAAGTCAAGTATGTCCTCCTCTCTAGCTGGTATCCACACGCGAGGATTACTGACGATGCACCTCTCTCTAGGGGAGAGAATAGAGGTAGCTATCAAAAAACCCTTAGCCTATGAACTGGTTCCCTCCTATTTATAAGAGGCCCATTGAAAAACCATAATGGATCTTTTGCCCTGTTGGATATTGGATCTTCATCCAGTGCCCAAGCCTCTTGGATTAGTGAGTTTCTTCTGATAATAATCTTATTAGCAATTGATTGGATCTCATCTGGGGATCCAATAATTGGGGGGGCTTGAATGGATATCCATAAAGATAGGGTTCAATGGATATCTCATATCCAGAACCTCTACTAATTAGTAACACCTACCATATGTGTGGCGACCCTCTAGGCCCAATATCGAATTTCAAGCCGGTGAGTCATACTTGCCGAACCTTTCGACTTGGTAGAATATTATCTCTATAATAATTCACCAAACTCATCGGCTACTTGACGTGCCAGAGCCCACTACGGCCCCAGGAGCGATACTGAGAATCTAATCCTTTGGACCCATTCATCTCGGTTACCATGTATCTATAATCTCTCATCCATCTAATATCCCGAGACCCCATGAGGCATGGTCATGGAACCCCATCACGGTCTCTCTCCAGTCTTGCTCTTGGCGGATTCTCCGGAGAACTCTTTCTCTTTTCAATCAAATAACCATGGCTAAGGATTTGTTCAAGCAAGAATACATGGGATATTCCTATGATACCAAAGCCGGATGATCCTCTGTGACACTCAATAGCCCCGTGGGGGTTGGCTACCACTCCCATGACCGGCTATACTAGATATGGAGCTTTTCAAACCTATAAGTCGATATCAAAGAAGTGGGAGTACTCATCTGAGACATCCTTGGTGTCTCAAGTCTAAGGACAGATATTATTCAGGACTATGGAATGGCCACCGACATGAGGTATGAATAACCATCCAACATTCCATAAAGCGGATCAATCGGTGAACTCATTCTCCCGATGAGCACTGCCTTGTACCTTTAGCGTGTCCCCAGCAGTAGCGAGACCAAGCTTCACCTCCATCATATGAATAGGTATACACAGCACACGGTCTATCCGACATATCTACGATATCCTTCTCAGAACCTATGACCGAGAATAATTTAGGGTCCGTGTTTAAAGGTGAATCGGTCTCATTATCGTGATCTCATCATGATCCTAGATTCTCATTGCCTGGTGAGGGGACATCACAATGTATGCTTTCTCATGTTTGGAAATAACATATGCAGGTGAGGAAAAAAGTACTTGAAATGATAGTTTAACATTTGATTGATCGAAGACTCAAATTCTTTATCAACTTGGGAGTGTGTGTTTTGGTACCTGATGGATATGAATATGCAAATTCAATTTCTGTTTACTAAATTATCTGTAAGTGCTAACTCATCCATAAAAAAAATTGATAAAAATGATGAAATTCATGAAAGATAAGAGGCAATAAACAAGTGTTCCTTCAAGTATTGTTTGCATTTTCGAGATACTGACATCCATCTTAAAAATATAGAAAATGGACATGTGCAACTTGAAATTTTGGATATTTTTTGCATCCCCAATGAAGGTGGAACTAAAGTTCTGTAGGTGAAACCAGCACTTTCGATTCTAATGGGATATGTCCATTCATCATTTCCAGAATATGTTATTACCAATCTTTCAAGAAGTGCCCAGTGCCTACACAGCCCATGTAACTTTTCCATTTCAAGATGTATGTTTCCTGCTTTTCAGTTGGGTGTACAAAGATGTAAGTTGTCCACTAAGATTTCAGCTGACTACAGCATAATGTCATTAACATTCTCTGCAGAATAGGATAACTCAGTTGCTGAATGCAGTAGAAAGAGGATTCAAATTCAGAAGCCCTAAATACTGAATCTTGATGGTTTATAAGTTGTAGATGATCTGCTTGTGAATACAAGTAATTAGCAAAGAAACCAGTATTCAACTAAAATTTGTTATTTGAAATCTTATTCACCTTGAAACACCACAACCAGAATTCAAGCTGATACAGTCCCCCAGTAAAATAGTTGGAAACACATGTCAGAACTATTTTTTGACAGATCTCTAGAGAGCAAACTGTAGCTTAGCATCTTGGAGTACATCTTTTTCTTGTAGCAGCTTCAGATGCATCAATCTTTCTCTTTGCTTCCATCCGGACTATTGGATATGCTAGAAGCCCCATGAGAACAGATCACAGAGTCAGAAGAAATAGCTAAAGACTCTTGATCAGCCACTTTAGAAAATGAACATTTGCAAAGGTCAATATCTGAAGGTAATGGGCATGTGTGGCCCCAGAACAGAAAGAAGTACATTGCAATATAGAAAGACAGTGAAGATAGTATATTGTCAGCTAAATAAAAACCAAGTAATGTAACAACCAATAAGGTGCATTTGATAAGATTCCTTTTGTTAAAAAAAAATAATAATAATTTTTTTTTTTAACTCACATCTTTTTTAAACTACAGTCTTCACCAATCACTTCATTCTCTTGTTTTGTATCTTCCAAAAATAAGCACTATAAAGTAGGGATTACAATATGAATAATACCACATGTACTAGGCGATACATATCGATTTACCAAGAGATCGATATGCGCATCACCCGCTTATGGGATGGTACCATTGATCTAACCCCTTATTGGACAATACATGGTTGTATTAGGTAGTAATGATTGATTTTGATCGTTTGCCATGTCAAGCACGGCAATATCAACTAACTAAGACCTAGTCGTGGTGAGGAAAAAAAAATCGAGGGAGAAGAGGGAGAAGGCACTCGAGGAAGAGGAGAATTAGGAAAAACCTCGACTTCTTGATCCGATACCACCCTCCCTCGACGATCAGGATCGATCCAAGAGGTAACGAAGAGGTGGCAACTGGCTTCTTCTTCGCCGCGTTCTTCAACCAAAGGTTAGAGACGCCTCTAGCCTTCGACATCTTTGTTGAATGCCATAGATAGGGAAAAGATCGTATTTTTCTCCTCTTCTACATGATGAGGAGAAGAAAGGATGTGACATCGCCAAGGTTGTATACACCTTTTTTCTAATTTTTAATATTTTTTTATATATTTATTTTTATATATATATATATATACATACATATACATACCAAGTGGTACCATAGCATTTCGATTCTTACGGCTATACCATATTATAAAGCAAAGCTCAAACATCGATATAACAATTAAAGTACAAACCTTGCTATAAAGTACAAACTATAAAGATGTTTAACTTTTTTTATTTTCACTATGATATTATCATATGCTATTACAATAGACCTTGATGCAATAAATCCATGTCACCATTTATTTCAATAGAAGGAAGAAATGGTCCTTCATAATACACCATGATAACATTGAATGCTATTATAATAGTCCTTTTGTTTTTTTCCAAGTGTGTATCAAAATCATTAAAAAGTTGTATTCTTTGTTCCAAGAATCATAGATCAAGGAAGGGTTCTAGCATCTCTAAAAGAAATAGAAGCCTATATTTAAATTCCTACATATATGGTAAAAGCATCATCTATCTAACTAGAAACGAATGATAGCTAAAAGCTTTCACTTGATACTTAAAGAAGGTCAAATCTTATATTTTGATAGTACATAATCTATATGCCCAGACAAGGCCAACAAGATATACTTCAAAGTAGTATGAGCATGACTAGCAGATTATGGAACACCCCGGTAGGGGCATTATGAACAAAAGTCAACCAAACATGAAGCATAAAAATAAGTGTATAATTCATCATATAGAAGTATATCAAGATTTGTTTTTCCTTTTCTTGAATTTTTATTTAGGAGGAAGTGGTAGAATTTAGATAAAAACTAGGACACTATGACCAAATTCATAGTTTCTTGAGCACATACAAATGAAAGATGGACATCAAATACAAGGTTCATGAATTAGAAAGTACTAAAATAATAGTAACTAGAACTAAAGCACTTGCATTCATAGGATTTGAATAAACCAACTGTAGCTAATTCCAAACCACAAGTAGGATCATTATTGTTTCATGTATAAAAGCTGCATGAAAAAAAAATCTTATCCTCATAAGAAACATGATCCACCATAGGTAAATAAAAGAAAATGCCCTTTTCCTCAAATGTGCCTACAGTGAGAAATTAAAAACATTTGTTGTAGGTTCTTAGAAGTTAGAATATATGGTTCCATAAAGAAAATATTTTATTATAGCTAAAAAAAAATTAGAGCTAAAACTTCATTAGTCTTAGAAACAACATAGTGAAAGTGTGTAAGAGAGTTGTCACATGTGTGTTGCTAGCTACAATGTGTGGAACTCACAAAGAGACAATTTCATACTAAAACCTATTACTAGATCCATCATGGACTATCTTAGAAACAAGGTATTGCATTCAGGACCCAATTGATTTTTTTTTTGACCAATTGTGCATATCAAAAAAAAAAAGCCCAATGAAATTAGTAAAAAATTAATATCATAATGTAGTAAGTATCAAGTAAGATCTCAGTATCTAATCAAATGCAAGGTCCTTGGCCAATCTAATAAATTATAATATGTGATACAACTTATTATCCTTTTTATGACCTTAGTAAACTAAGTTTATGTGAAATCATATAGTCAAGGTGTATCCTGGACATAACAATTAGTGAACCAAGCTCCTATGTTCAAGAAAAGAGGGAGGTGATCGCAAAAAAATCAAAGTATGGTGTAAGAAAGGAGATGAAAAATTAATATGACCAAACTTCACAAAAAATATAGAAAAACATTTTAAGCATATATTGGCATCTAAAAAAATATGTAATAAAAAAATAATTTGCTACCCTTTAAGAAATATATAGCTATCTAAGCCACCACAGTAGTTATATTGGTCCATAAAAGTCCCATAAGAGTTGAGCACAACACTCTCAAAGAACTTTATACAAAGCTGTGTTAGAGTTGTATCATTAGAACACTCAAACAAGAGGTTCTTTATTTGCAATCTAGAAAAAAAAAAAAGGAAAACTCCAATCCAATGGACAAAAGTTTCAGTTTCACAATAAATACTATCATGATCAGGATCAAATTCAAGAGATGGGGCTTTTATTCAAGTGTAGAAATGAGTCCTAGAGACTACTTGTATTTGAACACCTTTGATAGGAAAAAAGACAAGGATAATTAGTTTAAAAAATATTATATGGTCGGTGACCATTTTGAACATACTTGTGAAGCACATCCAAATAAGACATGGAGACTGCCTACTTCCATTGCGTATATATCCAAGGCATTCCAATAAGAAGCATCCCAATAATTTTTAAATAATTTAAATTCTTTCCTAACAAGCTTTGAGTAATCAAGAGGTTGCATATGCCTAGTTACTTTTTTTTAACAATTTCATCAAATATTGAAGACAGACCCAACTATTCAAGTACAAAATTGCCAAATCAAGTCATAAATTGATTTGATAAAAAATCCATATCCATTCACATAATATACATGAAAAAAATAATTTAATTAACATTAGTTTCTTCAGAAACTTATTGTGGAATCCTCTAAACTAAGAAAGCAACAATTTCGAGCAGCATGGAAAGCTATAAAGCAAAAGAATTATTATTAAGTGATATGGAACACATCATCTATAATTATTTCAATGTTTAACACAAAAATATAATAGAAAAAAATGCAAAGAAGAAATAGAAGAACATCATAACTACCGTGTATAGAATTGTCCTTGTAAATGGCAATCTAAATCCTTTTGAGAAGATGGACCTAATAGCCATTATGTCTCTCAGTTCAATTAGAGATTCACATATGTCATTAGAAGCTACCAAAAAAAAAAAGTAAACAAAAAAATCAACCATCAAGTTTTAGTTTACAAAGTCAAATAGAGTGGAGTAGAACTACAACATATAAAACTATATAAATCTAAAAATTAAATCAAAGGAGTTTACAAAATCGGTCAAATCATGTTCCAAGGATTTGTCAATCTTGATCCATCCTATAAAAACCTCATCATTAAGAGCCTTATCCACATGAGCTATGGTTTCATCAAAAAAAATTATCATATGCAGAAAGCATGCTTGATGGTTTCTTAGATGAGTATCTTGCATTCTGGACAATGCATCTATAATACACAAGTTGCATGGTCTCGATATTTACATGTTAGTCCATAAAAGAAGTCATTTAAAAAAACTAATGGGCACTTCAGATGTCAAAATTAGGAATAGAAAAATCTATTTTCATAATAATGTTGAATCTGGATTTTGATGATGAAGTCAATTATATGAAATATTTGTTCTAATTACTGTCGAGATAAGAGAACAACTACGGAAGAAAACATTGACACCGGAGGTCAATCCAGGGAAGAGTTTCAGGAGTCCGGAGATCATGCTTAGATGAGGGGTAGTTTCAGGAAGTTCATCTCAAAGTTGAAGGTTCGAGAAACTGGGGAAGGTTTGGGAGTAAGTCAAGACTTTTTACAATACGGGGGAGCCTGGGAGTTAAACAACCCTCAGGAATCTCACCTTTGACTTTGGGATCAAATTGTTGGTTATGTTTTTAAGAGTTTATTGACATGAGTAGAGCAAGGATTTGGGAAAAAAACATTAGTACATTCAGTAACAAGAAATCAAGACTAAGTTAGCTTAGCGAGGGCCCATTCGACTTTAGGAATGGAATGGGCGGCCAGTGAACCGCCAGAACGGCCCGCTTTGTTCGAGCTTTGAAGACGCTTCTATCCTACCACGAGGCGGAACCCCTTTGGTCAAGGTGGCAACGCCCGGTCACCGAGGCGGGCGGAAGACTACCGCAAAACAATGGTATGTCAGATGGATAATCAGGCCCGACAAGTGGTGGCACGCTTTGACCAGTAGAGAACTCAAATTTGATTTCAAATTTGAATCCACTGGATCTATAATCTCCCCTTTCCACTTTGAAAGGGCACCCTTTGAGAGTTAGAATCTTAGTCTTGAGCTTTTTAGAAAAAGTCTTGTTCTTACTGGTGTTCACCTTCTTCTTCTTTTGAGAAATCATGTATAAAGTGTGAACTTCTTGTAAAGGGTTGTAAAGGGGTATTTGGTCCTTCAAAGGATTTGTTAGTGAAGAGCGAGCCTCATATAGTGCTTCAAAGTGGATGTGGAGTCATTTGATCTAACCACTATACATCATTGTCCATAAATGTGTGAGTACATATTCTTGAATCATTTCACTTGTTTTACAAGTTGTTTAGTTCATAGTTATTTCTTTAAAGAAACTCAAGTTCTCTTAGAGAAAGATAAAAACAAAAAATGAACTTAGTGTTTTTTAAAAATGACAATTTAAAAAACCAAATATATATATAGTTTTGTCTAATTAGACAAGAAAGAGGCCTTTGAATCATGGCACTACCTTTTTTTTTTAAACATAACAAAAAAAAGTAATTTTTGTCGATCATAAAAAAACATAAGAAAGTTTGTTTTCTTTATGATTTTGATTTTGGTGGGGAAAAGGTGGCAATTAAGCATATAACCATCTAACATATCACTAACCCATGACATAGTGGTTTCCAATGCTGACCCCAGAGAAAAAATGAAGTTCTCATTGAGGCATTCACAATCAATATAATAACACTACTAGATTGAATATGTTCATCTTGTTTGCAACTAAGCAAAAATGTATTTAAGTCAACACATTCTTATATAAGATAAATTTATCAACAAGTGGTTTACTTTGAAACATGTTCAAGTATTGTACATTATTTTCTCCTAAATCACACAAATGAGACCTTTATATGATAATGCTATCTGTGTGCAACTTCTATTCAATTTTCAGATCCATATATCAACTAAGTAAGATGTCCTAATATCTTAGTGAGGGAAGGCCTTGAAAATCAAGAGATAGCTCTATTAATAAGTGTACTAAAAGAAAAAAAAAAAAAAATTAAGAAAATATGGGGAGAAGGGAAGACTCTTTCGATAGTAATTTATATAAAAGAAGACAAATAAATTGATCAAAATATTCAAGGAGTTGAGTTAAAGAGAAATATTGTAATACAAAAAAAAGTTCAAATTTTCTCACACCATCCAGGAATTAAGTTATATTTTTTTTTTTGTTGTGGTTAACTTTAACTTTTATTTTTAGCATATCCTAAGAGTTTTTGCAAAGAATATATAGAATTTTTGCAACTTGAATCATATAATGTAAATAACATCTGAGCCATTATTTGCTTACTTTTTGTCTGGTTATTTGACATAAACTAGTAAGACTACATCTTGTTTCTGTAGGATTCTATCCTAGTATATATTTTTTTAGGTTTAGCAACTTAAGATCCAACATAAAGAAGTCAAAAATGCATAATGAATAACAAATGTATGCTTGGGAGTCTTAGGAACAAAAAATTGACTCGGGTGAAAACCTAGAATAACTAAAATTGAAAAGCATTTGCTTTTGACTAAAAGTCTTAGTAACTAAAATCAGTTCCCTATTGAATCTCATATTTTGATAATGAAATCAATTGATAAATTATTTGATCTAATCTATATGTTGAGAAAAGTATGCAGGATTAACTATGATAGTAATTAAGGCATAAAACAAAATAAAGTGCCAAAGTCAAGATCGAATGATTTATTGGGAGTTCGAGAGTTCGTCAGAGTCCCAAAGTTCATCGGGAGTGTTGCTCTTGGGATGGTGGCACTCAAGAGGGGGGGGTGAATTAGTGTAGTGGTAAGAACGAGAGAATTTTACGATTTAAAACAACTTCGAACTTAAATGCGATGAAATCATGTTTTGACTAAAACCGAATTTTGATTAAAAGCGTAATGGAAAGTGCTTAAAGTAGGAGATGTTTAGAGGGGAAGAAGCAGTGATGAGTAAGTTGAGTAGCGAAGAAAAAGGCGGTTTGTAGAAAGGTAAATGCAAGAACATAAGCGCCGACCATTTTTATAGTGGTTGGGTCATCAGAGCATTACATCCCTCCGTTCCTCTTCGCTTGAGGCCATCGTACTTTCCACTAGCTGCCTTTCCTTCCAACAGTGAAGACAAACTCCCTTTTATAAACTCTTCATTTTATAAAGCTTCCCTCAACACCTTGTTAGGGATCAGCGGCGACACTAAGAGGGGGGGGGGAATTAAAGGCAATGGTTAAACAAAATAACTTTTCGATTTTAAACCAACTTTCAAAAAAACTATGATGAGAAAGCAACATTAACATTTCGTTAAACTTGGTTTTGATGTATAAACTTAAAATGATCTACAAGGAAGTGAGGAAGAAGAAGTAAGTAAATGAACAAGTTTGCATAAATAAAGACAATAACAAACGCAACCCCGATTTTATAGTGGTTTCAGTTATCCGACCTACATCCCCTCACAGGTCACCTCTTTTCGCCGAGGCCACCGGCTTTCCACTAAATATCATCCTTCCAATGGCGAGGATGAACTCCTTACAACTCCTCTCCTTTTGATGAGTTTAGAGGAAACCCTTACAAGCACCTTTTACCCCTCTCTTGGACTACAACACTCACTCAAAACTTAGGGAAGATTTGACAAGAGTTTTCCCTTTCCCCTTTCTTAGTTCTAGGCACCCTTTCATCCATGAATGAGAGGGGTATTTATAGGTCTAAGAGGATTCAAATTTGAGCCCAAATTTGGACCACAAAATTGGTGAATCAATGTGGTTTTTGACATTCTGGCGGCACTGGGCGTTGCCACCATCTATCAAGACTTTTCAGCATATGGTTTGGGGTTAAACTCGGCCCCAAATTGATGGGGAAAACAAGGCCCAATGGGTTTACTTTTGAGTTAGGATTAACACCTAATCTAACCCAAATTACATGCTAACTACAAAATTAAAGACATTTTCTAGCTATTATAAAATCCGACAAGTCAAGACTTCTTCCTGAACTTTTCGTGAACTTCAGGCGTCTTCCGGAGCAACCCTCGAAACCATTCTTTGGACTCGATGACTCCTGGACTTCGATAATCTTGGCGAGGTTTCAAACGGCTTTTGGCAAGTTTTTGATCTTTCTTAACAAGCTTAAACTGAACTTTGAACCTTCAGTGAACTTTCAAAAAAACCATGAAACAAGCTCCTACTATTCTCTCATTCTCAGCGGCACTCCCAACGAATCTTGGGACTTAGTGAACTCGAACTCAGAATTCCATCCATTACACTTGACTTTCCCGGTTTTGTTTCACTCTTACATCTTCATCATCATCCGTGTTAATCATGCACACAATCAAATAAAACTCTATTTCAATCTGCATAATTATTAGCAATGCGAATCGACATTGATTTACGAAACGACGCTATTGGTAGGTGCTTCATCCGATTCCGACATCGTCCTCTCTTGTGGCTTGTTTGCCCAATCGATGGTTGACCTCCCCAACCCGGATATCCTTGGGGCAACTCCGCTTTTCTTGGCCCGATGTATGACGTGTCTAAGCCTTTGCGATTATCGATTGAACCTCCGGTTTGAGGCATCCAATATCTGACGTGATCACCCGGGCACAACGTCAATTTCTCGACGTCAAGCTGTGAATTATTCGATGATAGTAGACTGCGTCACCAAAAATAGTTGACACGCAAAACACAATCAATTAGTTTCATCATCAAAATCGAGATTCAACAATCACTTTTTTTTGATAATGACAGTGAATTGATAACCAACGAGTTAACCATAACTCCTTCGGTTTTAACCAAACTCCCCTAATAATATGCCATTGATAGAACCTTGGATTATCCCAAATCTAAGCAACATTTATCACAATTAAGAGAATAAACAAAGCCATCATGAAATATATAAAATATTTTACATTTAATGCATGAACTCATCAATCACTTCTCCCCTATGTTATCAACAAAAGGAGGAATTGCATCATAGCTAGTTTAAAAAGATATGCAAGTTTTACAACACACTAGCTATTAATCATACAACATTTAACATAGTTATGCAATACAACAACCAATCATACCATTGAATTTTTTCAAGATATGTTGAATAGCACTTGTTGTGATGGTCTTTCATGATTTAATTTTTTTATTCTCATTTGAGAATAAGGAAAGATATTTAAAAGATGTACATTTTCTTGATATATACCAAGCCAGCGATTTTGTCTCCCCTTTTATCATTGTCAAAAGAAAGGGAAGATCAAATATGATAAATATAAATATTTACATAAGTTTGCATAAAAAAAGAGTTTACATCGACTTCAAATCGAGGTACAAATATATCAATCATCATAAAAGATCAGAATGTAATTAAATTCATCATGAAACAAAATTAATTTTCAATGCATCACATAAGACATCTGAGAGCAAAAGAAATCTTGTCATTTCTATCATGAAATATATGACATCAAGGCTCATGATTCATTTTGAAAAGATATAGCCTGAAAGTAATTTGATTCATCATGAATTTTTCATCACATTTCATAAGAATGAATATCAAGATCACAAATTCTTAAAAGAAAAGAACCATTGCTTAATTGGATTATGATCAAGATTATTTTCATTTCAGATAAAAAGAATAATCTTGAAATTAATCAATCAAGATTAAAAGATATCAATATGAAAAAAATTTACAATATTGGAAAATGATAAAAAATCATAATTATTTTTTTTTCTCAAAATCAATGTATAAAAAAAAGAAGAAGCATATTTTTCTGAGAAATCAAAATTTTGCATTTTTTATGATAATCATTGACAAGGATAACAACCAAGAAAAAGGATACATGAAAACAATATTTCAAATCTTCACCCTTATGATTTTATAAAGATCATTTTTAGCCAAATGAAAGAAAAGTTTAAATTATCAAAACTCATTTTCAATAAAAAAAATTTAAAATAAACTTCAAGAACATAATTCATATAGATTTTAAGATATCATAACAAACAATTAAACTTTATAAGATAGAAAATATATTTTGTTTTATGTTTCATTATATAAGTATGTCATTTTTTCTTTATATGCCAAATCAAAATATTCAAAAAACGAACTCCCATTTTCATTATAAAAATCTTTTATTTACAAAAATATCATAATAAATTTTCAAAAATCAGATTTAATTTATTCATGATAATTGTTTCAATTTTTGTTTTCAAAACAAGTGTCAAAAATTAAAAAAAAGCATAAGTATAAAAATTTAAGACCAAAACATGAGTTTTTCAAAAAATGATATGATATTATAAGTCATTAAGCATGATAACAAACTTTTTTATATTTTCATTTCAAAGACTGATTTCATAATGTATGTTCAAACATTTTATAAGAACCCATCATTATAGTAAATTCAAAATACAAGTTTGTCATTAAATATCAAAAAAATCAAATGCATATTTAAATTTCTTCATTATAAAAATTTTAATAAGTTTAAAGAAAGTTTTTTACAAGTGAGCATGTATCAATTTAATTCAAACATTTTTCTTTAAGTTTTATCATAAAACCATTCAACCAAATTTTCAAAAAAAAAATCATAATTAAAAATATTTTTTAACTTTTGTATTTTATTTTATGTTTTGATTTTATATATTTGCATATTCAAATTTTTTCATGTTAAAATGAAATCATCAATATGTTTGCTTTTATCTTTTAATATATATTTTTTGCAAACATTATCTTTGAAACATGCTATTAATTTTTTTTTTTATGATCTCAAAAATCATGCATCTTGTTTGACACATCAAAACAATGTAAAATCATAAAAATTTTGAATTTATCATTTTTCATCTTATAATTGAACAAAATTTTTCATTTACCAAGAAAGATTTCATAAGCATGCCCAAAAACTTTTTTGAAAATAAATGATATATGAAAGTTTAAAAATCAAAACCCAAATAGAAAATCAATAAGATTCATGGATTTATATTATGAATATATTATTTGAAAAAATATGACATCAAGATAAAGTCATCAAAGTTATGATAAAAAAATTCAATTATCAAGAAGATGATTTTTCCATTATCATCAAAAACATACATCAAGATTGAAACCGAAAAACCCGTCTGATCATAAACATACATTCAGTTTATCATGACAAATAATTTTTTGCATCAAAAACATGCATCTTGTTTAAAAACTAAAAAACAATATCATGAATTCATCATGATCATATACTTTCCTTTTTATATGTTTCATTTGTTTTTTTATACTGGTGCTATACATCATCTAAAATTTCATCATAGAAAAGTTTAAGAGCCAACTATTAATCCAAGATAGAGATTTTCAAATCATAAGCATGATACTATAAGTATCAGAAAATAATTTTTCAAAGAATAACATATAGTTGATGTATAATCACATTATTTATTCAAAAATCATTAAAAATGTTTTACACCATTCAAAAATTTTTATTTTTCAAAATTATTTTTGGTTTTAAAAATGAGTCCTATAATTTTTAAAATATTTTTTTTTTAATGACCCAAAAAAAACACAAATAAGCTTAATGAAAAAAACCCATTTCTAAGTTAATAATTCAAATAAAGTATCATGTAATTTCAGTCAATTAAAGGACAGAGTTGCTAAAGTTTAATATAAATGGTTCAAAGGCTATCAATACACCAAATGAGTACCCACCAAGTTTCACCTTTGAAAGTTCTTGAATTCGATCTTGGGTGTCTTCCTTACTATTTTGTCCTCTTCCTCTGTTCAAGTTCATTAGACCGTTTATTTTAAATTTTTTGTTTAATCAACATTAAGATTTAGTGTTAAAGTTCAAAGAATTCATTTTAAAGGAATCACTTAATCTAAGATCACGGTATCTAAAATCGGAAATTTTGAACTAATTGCTTATAATCAAGGCCTTTTTGTTCTTTAGAATGGTTAAAAAGTTCATCGAACATTCACTTTGTTCCATGCACTTGCATTTCGGTCTTCGTAAGAAACAAAATTTCTTCAGACTATCTACAAATAAAATTTAATAGTTTCTTATATACAGTACGTTATTTTCGATCCCATCTTTTTAGAAGATTGTCTTTACGACTTAAAGAATATTTCATAAAATGTGATAACTCTTGAACTATTAACAAAAAAATCATATTCAACACTCTAAACTAATGTGATGAATTATTTCATTTTATACGAGATTTAAACTCCAAAATCATGCAAAGTTTACTTTTCGAGGTCTTTTAATCGCCATTTTTTTACAAACCTTTAAATGAAGAAGTTTTTAATTTCATTAGAAAAGAATTGCGTTCCAAAATTGAAATTTGATGCATGAATTTATTCTTATCAATTTTTTCGAAAATAATAATTGGAGCTTTTATTGAATTTTAAAAGAAATGATCTTTTTATTCATATCGACCATTAGGTTTTTTCGGTTTAGAGCCCACTTTGAAATCACTTTTCAATAATTTTAAACCCCTTCTCTATTGATTTTTCAAGTGGATTTATCTCATTTAAAGTTTTCCATGATATGTAGTGGATTTTATTTTTAAAATAGAGTGGATAAATTTTATTTTGATAAAATACCATGAAGATCTTAATTGATAATGGTGTCATTCCTGAAAATATTATTCAGATTTATTGATACTTGAGTGTTAGGGATCTATAGCACTAAGAGGGGTGAATTTGGTGCAGTGGATAAACATGATAAATTTTAGTAATTTAAAATAAGTTCAAAAACTTCGCATACGAAAAGAAGTAACATTGGATTAAAACCATTTCGATTGGCATTTTAACTTGAAAACATATGTAAAAAGGAGATAATGAAAAGTAAAAAAAAAAAAAAGATGGTTTGTAGTAATGTAAATGACAATAAGATAAACATAAACGATTTTTATGGTGGTTGGGTCATCACCTACATCCACTCAATTCCTCTTCACTTGAGCTCATCGCTTTTCCCTAGCAAAATCATCCTTCAATAAGTAGGGATGAACTCTCTTATGACTCCTCTCCTTGACTCGGGTTTAATCTTACAATAACTCTTCTTACCCCCTCTTGGACTAGAACACTTAAACTTAAAGAAAAGATTTGACACACTTTCAATGTAGTTTCTCCCTTCTTTTTCAGTTCTAGACACTCTTTCATCCATGAACGAATGAGATTTATAGAAACAGAGGACCAAATTGAGCCCAAATTTGGACTTTCTATCGTTACAGGAAATTCTTTCGCAGAAAATAATAGTACTATTTGGCGGTCCAATCACTACAGAATTGGTGGCACCACCCATGTTTCCTGGGGTGTTTTGATGCTGACTACCCCAGCCTTCTACTAATGGAAAGTGATTGCCACCAGTTTTTTTGACTTATGAGTTTGGCCTTAAACCTTCTAACTCAAACCAGTAAACAAAGCCCAATGGACCTCAACGGGTTACAGGATTAACATCTAATCCAACAAGTAATATGCTAACCACAAAAATTAAAAGACATTTCCTAAGCTATTACAAAGTCCAACAAGTCAAGACTTCTTCCTTCGGACGAAGCGGTCTTCCCACAACCCTCAAAACCATTCTACGACTCCCGCAAGCTGTTGGACTTCCGCGATGATCTTGGCGAGTTCAAGCTTCTTTAGCAAAACTCGATCTTTCTTTGATAAGCTCCGTGGAACTTCATGAACCCTTCTAGTGAACTTCCAAAACCCTTCAACAAGCTCCCTACTCATGCTTCGTAGCCGAGCGGCACTCCAATGAATCTTGGACTCCATTGAACTCTCGAACTCCCAATGATCCATCCCTTGACTTCGGCACTTTTGTTTCACTTATTCTTCATCATAATCCTATATTCCTGCACACAAACAAAAAACACTCTACTTCATCTAGCGGTTATTACAGCGAATTGACATTGCCGTCACATCGCCATCGGGTCGGCTCGTCCCGATCGCCCAGCACATCGATCTCTCTTATGGCTTGTTGCCTAATGAGGCCGGTTCACCTTCCCCCAATATCCTGGTGTAACTCCTCTTCCTTGGCCGATGCCCGGCGTATGAAGCCCTTCTGCCGATTATCGATCGAACCTTTTTTTGGCCTCGACATCCAATATCCTAACATGATCTTACTCCGATAATGTCGGTGCTCGGTCGGCCGTCTATCTACCAAATATGAGTAGACCTAGAATTTCAAAACATAGTTAAACAATAAAACACAATCATTAGTTTTATCATCAAAATTCAAAATTAACAAAGGAGACCTACCAACAGATGACTAGTGAGAATTAGGATTTAAGAACCAAATTTTAAAATTACTTGGGGGACCAAGGTCAATCACTTTAAGTCAAGAGGTCATGGTAACTTGCCAATCAGAATCTCAGGAGAGCCCTCGGGGGGGGACCACCATGGTTTTGGGACAGACCAACCATGATGTTCGTTAAGTCATTAGCATCGGAGAGAGTCACCAGGTGTTATACTTGCAGGGGAATTCATCAACCTATTCAAGTTAAGGACATCTTATGTCATGGAAGAGGCCAAGATGAGGAGAGAAAGGCTAGTGAGTTCGGTGGAACCAAGTCAACTAGCAGAAGCAAAATCAAGGTATAGTATGTTTAAAAGAGTAGTTAGCCAATGCGGGTCAATCTAATTACCTTAGAAGGAGTCTTAATTAGAATATTATTAATGGAGAGCCGGGGTTCAAGCCCCTAACTAATGTGTCACACAGTTAGGGCCATATATATATCTACATCTTGCAAATATATCTTTATACATATCTTGCAGGAAGGAACAATCATGAGTTCCAAGGAGCAACATCCCCCAAAGAGATCAACCCCAATCCAGAATTGATCAGGGTTGTAACAGGGCCCAATCACCCCATCTTGTAGATCTATGGAGGAGTAGTATCTCTAGCTTTCAGACTCATCAATCTTCGAGATCGATGGTACCAACCAACATGCGTACCACCGTGCAGAAAAAATGGGATGATTCAAATTTGGGCAAGTTGGTCATCTTAAGAACTTTCTATAAATACCTCTGTTCATGGTTGAAAAACACACAAAACTAAGAAAAAAAAGGAAAACTCTGTTGTAATGGTCGAAATCTTCCCTCCCAATTCTAAAGTCAGCAGTCAACCTGTAGAGAGGGTTGAAGGCATAGCAAGGTTACCTCTAACCCCATTAAAGGAAACATGTAAGGGAGCTTGTCTTTGCCGTTGGAAGAAAACCGAACTTGGTGAAAAGCGATTGGTCTCAAGAGAAGAGGAATCAGAATGGGACGTAGCATTATGACAAACCATAAAAAATTTTGGTTTGCATTTCTATTATTGTTATTTATATTTATGCAAACCATCTTCACTTTACTTCTCTTATTTCTCCTTCTACAATCGGCTTTAAGTTTAAAAGCATGTTCCTTTTCTGGTTCAAACGAAATGTTACTTTTGATCATTATAAAGTTTTCGAACTTGTTTTAGATGCTTAAAAATTATCATATTTAGCGCTACACACTAATTCACCCCCCCTCTTAAAACTAGTTATTTCTCTTTTGGATTCACACATAAAGAAAATAACTCTTCCGGCCAACTTTTTTTTTTTTCATTGTTAGTCACCGTTCTTTTCTTAAATCTGACGACCATTGGAAAACTCAATGAAGTTTTCTTGATTTCTATGAATTTGGTTTGAACGTAGATTAATAAATTTCCTTCTAAAATCAATGAGGGAATGGTCAAACTTGGTGAGAAAATTTTTCTTTTTTTAAATAAAGGCTATGAATGCCTATTATTTCCTTTTTAGATAAAACAAGTTCAATCGATTTCTATACGAACGCATTTGACATTACACCAAAATCAAATACCTAGGAACGAAGGAATCAAAACCGAGTTAATCTTCTTTATGCATGATTTTTTTTTTTCAAATGGAACATGAGCCCTTTTTCCCATTTTTTCGATCTCTACATCATATCTAAGACTCTTGGTAAATCTTTTTTCATTTTGATCTGTAAATCGTAGATTTTAAGATCCTTCCAAAAAAGATGGATCCGGAGCAACTTAAGTAATACAAAAACAAAGAATCTAAATGGCTATCCCTATTGATAAACTTATTGGGTCTTTACTAAAGACCTATGAAATGACTTTGCGGACTTTGGACACATAGCATGAACCTTCTTCCAAGGGTGAGGAAGGATTTAGAAACCTTGGACATGAATGCCTTGGGATGACTCAAGTGATGAGGACAATGATGAACTTGAACTTCAACACTAAAATTTAAAAGGTTCATAAAAACAAGAATCTATAACTAAAAAAATAAACAGGAGAAAGAGAGCAGAATGACTAAGAAGTGCAAGAATCAAAATGACAAAATGATTGGACTTTGTGAGGTTTCAACAATGAGGTAAAGCAACTCACCTAAAATGTACGTTGTTTGAAATTACATGGCCTTTCCATGAATGCTAAACTTAGTTAGGGAAAATAAATAATTATTTTTCAAAAAATTATATCCATACTTTTCTTTCCTATTATTTTTTTTAAAATTTTAGAAAATAGTTATACAACATTATGAATGATGATTGAATGATTTGTAATGATTGTACATCACCTACATCCATGTATGTTATGTGAAAATGTTTGGAAAATAATTTTATAATTTATAGCATTTCATTTTGTAAAATCTTATCTTGGAATTAATGGGTTCTTAAAATCGTTTTATGATAAAATTTTTTAAAATGATCCATGTCTTTAGAAAAAAATTTGTGTTAAAATTCCTGATTTGTCAAATGTTCTAAAAGAAAAAAAATGTGGTTTTGATGTTTGTTATAGTTTTAAACAAACATTTTTTTTATTTATAAAATTAGATTAGTTAGAAGTAGGAGTCTTGGTAGGAGTCCTATTAGGAGTTGGGGTTTAGAAGCCCCTATAAATAGCCATGTATTCACCCTCTTTTCATCAATGAATAGATCAATCTTTTAGTAGCCTTTGAGCAGCAACTTGGAGGAAGGAACCCCTATAGAGTTCCAAGGAGGTCGATCCCCTAAAGAGATCAACCCCAAGCTTAGAATCCATAGAGGGTTCTAACACTTGGTATCAGAGCAGCATTCTTGGCATCTTGTTGCCCTTCCCAGCCATCCATCAGCCCTCCACAACCACCCAAAGCAATTCCCACAATTGCTTAAAAGATCATCATTCAAATTCCACCATCATCTCCACCATCAGTATGGATCATCCTTTGATCTCCCCATGAATTGCAAATAGGTTCTGGTTTTCTACTTACTACTGCTATGCAATTTAGTTATCCTTATTCAAAAAAAATCCAAAAAAATTATTCCTATATTGCTGCATAAACTTTTCATCATAAAGTTTTTCATCTCTACAATGAAAGATGCACCGCAGAATTTCAACCACATAGCACTATTTTTTGATCTTGCTACTATTTTTTTTTTCTATCCAAATCTCTACAAAATTTTTTTATGATGGCTTTGACACTTCCTAATAGCAGATTTTCCTTTGGTTTTGTCAAAAAAATTCTCAATATAAACCACTTATCTTTTATGTCCAATCCTATACACTTTAGACATAAAAAAATCTACTATAGTACCTTTCCATGATCCTCAATTTTGCCAAACCTCTTGTTATCATTTCTTTCTACAAAAATTTTTAACAGCATTACCTCTCCCTTACTAGTAGATTCCTTTGAGTTTTACTTGAATCTCTTTTGAAAATTTCTAAAAAAAATTACATCTTTACTATTGAATTTTTTTTGAAAAAAAATCTGGTGTTGCACCTTTGTCCTTTTTTTTTCTTCTCCGTAACCTACCAAACCCTAGCCACCTTGTTGCCACCAACCAAGACATCTTTAGGGCATCCCTCTAGCCTTAAGATGCAGCCATCATAACCTATTTTTCATAACCCTAACAACAAAAAAAAATCATAGCCCAAAATAGTAAACCATTACAAAATGAACCCTTCTATCACTGATCTATTGTCAGAACCTTCCACCACCCCATGCCATTAACCCATCAACAAAAAAAAAAGACAAGGATATCTCTAATCTATAGGCATATGCTATGGCTTCTCAAGATCCAATTGATGCCAAATTTGAAGCATGGGAATCTTGGATTGAATCACGGCTTGAATCGCTTTGGAGGACAAATTATGCTTTGTTTGTAGAATTCAGAATTGGACAACCACCGAAGTCCAACCAAATTTCAAGGAGAGAAGTTTAGAAGAGGACTCTAGAGAAGGAGGGACAGCCCTTGGACATGCTTCAACCATGCATGAGGGTGGACTTCCCACGATGGAAGAAGGAGACCCATGGGGTGGATTTTCATGTCGAATGTTACTTTTCGCTACTACCAAACGTCGGATGATGCTATGGTGGAAATTGCTATCATCCACCTTGAAGGAGATGCTATTCAATGGTACAATTGGCTGGAATATAATCATGGGGCTCGACATGGAATCAATTTAAGAATGCACCGCTGAACCATTTTGGACCTATGGAGTATGAAAATATCGACGACCAACTTCAAAAGATTGACAAACCTCTATGATTCAAGAGTACCAAACCAGGTTTGAGAAGCTATCCTACCTTGCTCATGATTGGACTGACCATCAATTGTTAGGAACATTCATTGAAGGACTCGCTTTAGAGATAAAAGGGGAAGTTAAGGTGACATGACAGCCCCGTACCATGATGGTTGTGATTTCTTTTGCCCGAATACAAGAAGAATGGCTCAACCAAGATGCTCGGAGGATGAGAACCTCTCCTAGAACCCCATGGCATATAAACCCCCTTCTACTCCCAGCCATCCTTTGCTAAAAAAAAAAATTGACAAGAGAAGAACTACGTGACCGATCAACAAAGGGTCTTTGTTGGCATTATGATGAGCCATGGAACCACGATCATCATCGCTGCAAAAGGGGCCACCTCCTATTGATTGAACCTCTTGAAGACATGGAGGAGGAGGTCCAGGAGCATGAGGAAGAGGTCATCATGATGAAGAACAGTAGCCAATTGATATTACGATGCATGCCCTTGCCGGTTATGCTGAAACCCACAAACAATGAAAGTGGGGATTTTTAAAAGCAACAACCGATCACCATTCTTATTGACACCGGGAGCACTAATAATTTTATGAATAGCAAGGTTGCTATTTGGATGGCCTTACCTATTGAGAATTTAGGTAGGTTTGATGTTAAGGTCGTAGATGGATGAATTTTGAAGTGTGATCATAGGGTGCCCATGGGTGAAACTATTACTACAGGACCAAGAGATAATTGCAGATTTTTTTCCTCCTCCCTCTTGATGATTATGAGGCCATGCTTAGCATCGAATGGTTGATGACATTAGGTGATGTTTCTAAAATTTTTTGAAATTAATTATGAAATTTTTATAGTAAGGGGAAACAGGTGATACAATGGAAAAATGGGGGGGTAATATAACGATGATTTGCACACAATGAATGGAGAAAGTTTTGCACAAAGCATGCAGTGGCTTTTTTTGGTACAACTTGAGCAGCAATCTAAGGGAGAGCCAACCAAATTTGAAGATCCAAACCTACTTCCCTTGCTTGCTGAATTTTTAGATATATTTGATGAACCACGCAACCTACCTCCTAACCAAAGCATGATCATCATATACCCATTCTTCCAAGCAAACCTCCAGCAAATACTCAACCATATCAGTATCCACATCTCTAAAAGGATGAAATAGAAAGGATTATAAAAAAAGAGATGCTTGAAACAGGAGTTATTCAGCCAAGTTGCAGCCCCTCTACTCTCTTCACCGGTGCTCCTCATGAATAAAAGAAGGATGGAACATGGCATGGTGAATGTGTGTTGATTACCGAGCTCTCAATGGCATAACCATCAAGGACAAGTACCCTATTCTAGTAGTAGATGAATTGTTTTGATGAATTAAAGGGAGCATGAGTCTTCACAAAGCTGGACCTTCGATCCGGTATCATCATAATATGAGTGAAAAGAAGACATCTAAAAACCTTTTCAAATGCACAACAATGGTCACTATGAATTTTTTGGTAATGCCCTTTGGTCTCACCAATGCTCCCTCCACCTTCTAGAGCCTTATGAATGATATTTTTAGAGTTATCTTCATAAGTTTGTGCTAGTTTTTCTTTGATGATATCCTTATTTACAGCCCTTCTCTTGAAAGTCATTTTTAAACACTTATGACTTGTTTTGACAATTTTATGAGAACATGTTCTTTTTTGTCAAAAAAAATGAAGTGTAGCTTTCTTCAACAAAAAGGTGGAATATCTTGGGCATATCATATCAGAGGAAGGGGTGGTGGTGGACCCCTCCAAAATTGAAGCAATGTAGAATTAGCCAACCTCGAGGAACATAAAAAATCGCCATGGCTTTCTTGGTTTAATAGGTTACTACCACAAGTTCATGAAAAACTATGGAAAGATCAGTGCACCCCTTACTTCTTTTGCTAAAAAAAGATGCTTTCCAATGGTGGGACAAAGCCACCACCACCTTCGATGAACTTAAAGTCACAATGATAACAACACCCATTACTAGCGTTACCCAACTTAAGATTTTTTTTTATTATTGAAGCCGATGCCTCCGGAGTCGAATTGGTGCTGTACTAATGCAAGATGGCCACCCCCTCACTTATACTAGTAAGGCATTATCTCCTTCCCATCTCAAGATGACTATTTATGATAAGGAGATGCTCATGATTGTGCATGCGGTGTCCAAATGGAGACCATACTTGATCGAGTGATGCTTTCAAATCAAGACCGACCATAAAAGCCTAAAATATTTTTGGAGCAGAAGATATCTTTCCCCTGAGCAAAAAAAAAATGGGTAACAAAGCTTCTTGGATATGATTATGAAATAACTTACAAAAAAAGGGGAAAGATAATGTTGTTGTAGAGATTGCTTTTCATGGCTACCGAAAGCAAGTTAAATTTTTGGTTGTTTCACTTTCCGACCATTTGACTTCCTTGAGGATATTAGGAGGGAATGGCAAGATGATCTAGAAACAAGTAAAATCATAAAAAAATTGGAGGAAGCACCAAGCTCCATGGCTCATTATAGTTGGGACTCAAAAGACTTATGATATAAGGGACGATTGTGTTTGTGCCAAATTCTACTTGCATAAAGACCATCCTTCAAGAGATGCATTCCACACCTATGTCGGGCACTCCAGGTTCCTTAGAACCTATAAAAGAATTAAGCAAAAAATTTTTATTGGATAGGGATGAAAAATATTATTATTGAATTTGTAGCACAATGTGATGTATGTCAATGACATAAAGGTGAGACAATGGCAAGTCCTAGAAAAGTTACAACCTCTACCCATCCCAGAATCAATATGGACTGATATATCAATGGATTTCATCGAAGGGCTTCCCTCATCACAAGAAAAAGGTATAATTTTTTGTCATGGTTGATCGCCTTACAAAGTATGCTCACTTTTGTGCCATTCGTAATCCCTACACTACTTCTAGTATTGCTTGAATCTTTATGGAGAATATTATAAAATTACATGGGATGCCAAGATCTATTGTAAGTGATCATGATAGGGTCTTCATGAGCAAATTTTTGGATAGAGTTATTCCAGATGTAGGGCACTAAATTAAAGATGAGTATGGCATATCACCCATAAACCGATGGCCAAATCAAGTGGTGAATGGTGTGTTTGGAGACATACCTTAGATGCTTCACCAGTGACCACCAAAAAAGAATGGACAAAGTGGCTTCCTAGGCGAAAGTGGTGGTATAATACAACTTATCATTCATCCACAAAATGTACTCCCTATGAGGCCATGTATGGTCAACCCCCTTGTAATTCCAAAATATGTGTTGGGCACCTCTAAAGTAGAACAAGTAGATAGGGAACTACAAGACAGAGACAAAATACTAAAGTTGCTAAAAAAGATAATCTCACTACAAAGACAAGCAAGGATGAAACAATAATATGATCAACACAAAGGCAAAAGAGAATTTTTAGTAGGAGATTGGGTCTTCCTATGGCTTAGCCATACAAGCAAAAACATCAATCCAAAAAAAGCATCTATGAAGCTTTCACCCGGTTCTATGGACCCTACTAGATTTTGGAGTGTATCGAGCGTAGCATATAGATTGGACTTACCCGCCAGCTCCCTGAATCCATCCAGTCTTCCATGTGTCATGTTTGAAGCTCAAGTTGGGACAAAATGAGACAGCCAAAAGCCATCTACCAAATATGACTACCCAAGGAGAGCTCCTGCACTCCAACCAAGTGCCATTATTGATCGACGGATCATGACTGGAGGAATGATGATGATGACCCACCCATGAAGTGTTAATACAATGGGCAAACCTACAACAAAGAAGATGCCACTTGGGAGAACTATGATGACTTGAAGATCAAATTCTAGAATTCATGGAACATCGCCTCTCGAGGACAAGGTTGATTTGAAGAGGGGTGGGTCTATTAGGACTCTAGCTAGAGAGTCCTAATTTAGTTTTCATTGATAAGGGCATTCATATAAATTCTATCTAGTGGGCCCCTATTAAAGAGGTGAAGAGGTCGATTAGGTTAGGGTTAGGTTAGAGAAGGAGCTTCTGAGAAAGAGAGTCCTATTAGAAGTAGGAGTCCTATTAGAGAAAGAGTCCTATTAGAGGCCCATTCAACATTGCGAATGGGAAGGCGGTGGAACGGCCGGTACAAAGCGATGGAACCTCATAACGAATCGTAGTGTTGGGTGATGCTACGGGCCGCCATCAAATAATTTGGCACAAAGGGGGTACCAGCAAGCGATTTCGTCGTGGTGACAATCGATAAGCGGTACAACGGTGGCACCCCTCGATAGGCGTGGCAATCACCGATCGAGAACTCAATTTAAATTCAAATTTGGAGCTCAAATTTGAATCACTTTGATCTATAAACCCCCCCCCTTTCAAAATTGAAAGGGCACCCTTTTGAGAGTTAGAAATTGAGCTAAAGTCTTGCAAAAGTCTTATTTTCAATAGCTTGTGTTCACCTCCTTCTTTCTCTTTGGAAAATCTATAAGAGTGTGAACTTCTTTGTAAAAGGGTTGTAAGAGGGTGTTTGGTCCTTCCCCTTCAAAAGGATTTGCTAGTGGAAGTTGGGAGCCTCATCGGAGAAGGCTGGAGGAAGTGGATGTAGGTCACTTTGATTAAACCACTATACATCTTTATGCTTTCTTGAATGTGTGAGTGTTTAAATTTTGTTTCATCTTTTTTACTTGGCTACAAAACCATTTAGTTTTTCTTTACCTTTACTTAAGCAACTTCAACCAAGTCATTTTTTCATCGGGATCAAAGTTTTCATATGAACTAACTATTTTACCAAAATTGGTTTCAAACTTACGGTTTTAATCAGGCTGCACTAATTCAGCCCCCCCCCCTCTTAGTGATTATCCCATCCTAACAATTGGTATCGAGCAAGGTTCACTCTCATATTTGGTCTAAAACCCAAGAGAGATGGCCTATTCCTAAGATGCAAGAAGGTCATTCCATTACACATCCTTTATGTTTAATGGGTTGGGATTATACATATTGGAAGACCCGTATGAGGATCTTTCTTATTTCTATGGATTTTGAGCTTTGGAATATTGTTGAGAATGGTTTTCAAAAAATCTTTCTTCCGATGAGCAATTGAATGAATCGGAGAAGAAGGTTTTTTTTTTTTAAACTAAAGGCTATGAATGCCTTGTTTTGTGCACTAGACAAAAACGAATTTAATCGTATCAATTTGTGAATCGCTTTTGATATTTGGCGTACTCTTGAGATCACTCATGAAGGCACTAAGCCAAGTGAAAGAGTCCAAAATCAATATTCTTGTGCATTCTTATGAACTTTTTTTGAATGAAACCAAGTGAGTCCATTGGAGACATGTACACCCTTTACTGGGATGTCATCAATGGACTTAAGGCACTTGGTAAAGGTTTTTCTAACTTTGAACTTGTAACTAAGATTTTAAGATCCCTTCAAAGAGTTGGGATCCAAAAGTTATGGCCATTCAAGAGGCCAAGGACCTTAAGACTTTTTCTCTTGAAGAACTTATTGGGTCTCTAATGACCCATGAAAATGACGTGTCATGCTCATGAAGAGCTTCGAGAACCCCCCTTCCAAAGAACAGGAAGGATATGGCACTAAGAACACAAGAAGACCACTTGAAAGGAACATCAAGTGATGAGGACAAGTGACAATGACATTGCACTTTTAACTCAAAAAAATTCAAAAAAAAAAGTTCATAAGAAAGAACAAATTTAAAAATGACACAAAAAAAATAAACTTGAACATAAAAAGGACCAAGTTATTTGCTACTGAGTGCAAGAAGTTGGGGGGCACTTCAAATATGAATGCCCCCAAGCCAAGAAGAAGCAACCCAAGAAGAAGAAAGCATTGAAGGCTACATGGGATGATTCAAGTGACTCGAGGTTGAAGAAGCAAGCAACAAAGAGGAGGCTAACTTCATGCTAATGGCCTTTAGGAGAAGAGGTTAGTGAGTTATTTAATGAAGAATTATCTTTTGATGAACTTTCTATCACTTTTCATGAGTTATTTGATGAATGTAGAACTATTAGTAAGAAGTTTAATTTACTAAAGAAAGAGCATGCTTTATTACAAAATAAGTTCAATAGTCTCCAAACTCCTTTCTACCCCATGCTCTAAGTGTGAACACTTAGAAGCAATAAAAAAATGAGAATTTGCTACTCAAAGAGACCCTAAACAAGTTTAAGGTTGGTAGCAAGGGCTTGGACATGATCCTTGCTAACAAGGGTCACGCGTTGAAAATAGAAGTGGAATGGATTTGTGAGTGGATCTCACCAAAATCCCACCACCACCTTCATTAAAGGACCCACATTGCATGTATCACCCCATTTGAAATGTAATTTTTGTGGTAAAACTGGACATGTTGTTTACAAATGTCCATTCAAGAAAAAATTAGTCCAAAAAAAATTGATATGGGTTCCTAAAGGAACCATAAACAATTCAATGTTGAATTACAAATTAAGTAGATCAATTTGTGAGGCACCCAAAAATCAAATGGGTACCCAAAAAACCATCCTCTTTTTTGTAGACAAACTCACAAGCTAGGAGCAAGAGATGGTATCTTGATAGTGGATGCTCAAGGCACATGACCGGAGATCCATCTCATTTTCTATGCTCACTAGCAAAAGAAGAAGGGTATGTCACCTTGAGGAGACAACAACAAGGGTAAAATCATTGGCAAGGGAACCATAGGTAACAAATCAAGTTTTTTCAATTGATGATGTGTTGCTAGTTGATGGTTTAAAACATAATCTTTTAAGCATTAGTCAATTATGCGATAAAGGTTATGTTGTTAGATTTGAATCTAATGTTTGCATCATTGAAAAACCAAACAATGATATATCCATGATTGCTTTAAAACAAAATAATGTTTACACCATAAATATTGATGAATTAAGTAATGAAAATGTTTTTTTCGGTTTTGAATGATGATGCTTGGCTTTGGCATAGAGATTAGGCCATGCAAGCATGAAACTAATATCTAAGATTTCATCTAGAGAGTTAGTATGAGGAATTCCCAATATGAAGTTTGTCAAGGACAAAGTATGTGATGCATGTCAACTAGGAAAATAAATAAAAACTAGTTTCAAACCAAAAAAAATCAAATTAGCACCATTAGACCATTGCAATTGATCCATTTGGACTTATTTGGACCAATTGACATAACAAGCCTAGGAGGTAGCAAATATGCCTTCGTAATTGTGGATGACTATAGTAGATACACTTGGACCTATTTCTTGACTCACAAAAGTGATTGTTTTCAAATGTTTTTCAAAATTTTGTAAACTTACTCAAAATGAAAAAAAAGGTTTCATGATTTCATCAATTTGAGTGATCACGGTGGTGAATTTCAAAACCATGACTTCAAAAATTTTTTGTGAAATAAATGGATATAACCATAATTTCTCTACTCCAAGGAATCCTCAACAAAATGGAGTAGTGGAAAGGAAAAATAGAAATTTACAAGAAATGGCTAGAACCATGTTAAATGAATATAATTTACCAAAATATTTTTTGGGCCAAAGCCGAAACACACTTTGCTATTATGTTATGAATAGAGTTCTAGTAAGACCATCCCTATCTAAGACTCCATATGAATTATGGAATAATAAAAAAACCCAATGTCTCTTACTTTAAAGTTTTTTGGTTTGCAAATGCTTTTATTTTAAATGAAAAGGATGCCTTAGGAAAATTGACAACTTGGATGCTAAAACCAGGATGAAGGCATCTTTCTTGGTTACTCTTCTATTTCTAAAGCTTTTTGGGTTTTAAAAAAAAAAGAACTTTAGTTATAGAAGAATCTATTCATGTGGTTTTTAATGAATTTTTTGAATCTCCTTAAAAAAAAGATTTTGATGATGATCTTGGTTTTAATGATTTGAATTTGAATGAACCCTCTCCTCAAAATGACAACTTGGATGCATCTTCTTCCCAAATTTTTCTTACCCAAGGAATGGAAGTATGTAGATGCCCATCCCAAGGAGTTAATTATAGGAGATACATCTAAAGGGGTTCAAACTCATTCTTCATTTAAAAATTTTTGTGCCCATGTGACTTTTTCTTTCTCAAATTGAACCAAAATGCATTGATGATGCCTTGAAAGATGATTCTTGGGTCTTGAAAGATAATCGCAATGCAATGCAAGAAGAGTTAAATCAATTTGAGAGGAATGAGGTATGGAAGCTTGTTCCTAGACCTAATGACCATTTAGTTATTGGTACTAAATGGGTCTTTAGAAACAAGCAAGATGAATATGGTATTGTGTGGTTAGAAACAAGGCTAGATTAGTGGCCAAAGGTTTCAACCAAGAAGAAGGTATTGATTATGAAGAGACCTTCGCGCCTGTGGTGGCAAGATTAGAAGCCATCAGGATGCTCCTTGCCTATGCTAGTAGTAATGATTTTAAACTATTTCAAATGGATGTCAAAAGTGCTTTTTTTAAATGGCTTTATTTTGAAGAAGTATATGTTGAACAACCACCAGATTTGAAAAAATTCTCTTCTTCCTAATCATGTGTTTAAATTAACCAAGGCTCTCTATGGACTAAAAAACAAGCTCCTAGAGCTTGGTATGAAAGGCTTAGCTCCTTTCTTATTTCAAATAATTTTACAAAAAGGCAAGGTTGATACTACATTTGTTTATCAAACATTTTAAAAATAATTTTTTTATTGTTCAAATTTATGTTGATGACATTATTTTTTTGTTCTTTTGGATGAATCACTATGTGAATCTTTTTTTGCCAAGTGTATGAGTCATGAATTTGAGATGAGTCTAATGGGAGAATTAACCTTCTTTCTTGGATTACAAATTAAACAACTTAGTAATGGACATATTCCTTAATCAATCCAAATATACATTAGAATTGTTAAAATGATTTAATATGGATGGTTCAAAAGCCATCAACACTCAATGAGTACTTCCACCAAGTTAGACTTGGATGAAAGTGGGAGAAAATTTTGATCAAAAAGACATATAGGGGAATGATAGGTAGCTTGCTCTATCTACCAGCAACTAGACCAGATATCATGTTTAGCATAGGACTTTTGTGTGAGATTTCAAGTTAATCCTAAGTTGTCTCACCTTAAAAGCTGTTAAAAAGAATTCTTAGATATCTTAAAGGTACTCCTAATCTAGGATTATGGTATCCAAAAATCGATAACTTTGATTTAAAAGCCTATGCGATGATGAGATTTTGGTGGATGTAGAATAGATAGAAAAGAGCACATCCTGGAACATGCCAATTTTTTAGGACATGCACTTGTTTCTTGGACTTCCAAAAAACAAAATTCGGTTGCGCTATCTATCTACTGGGAAGCCAGAATACATAGCCGCAAGTGCATGTTGTGCTCAAGTCATTTGGATGAAAAAATACACTAGAAGATTATGGAATTCATTTAAATAACATTCCTATAAAATGTGATAATACAAGTGCTATTTGTCTAACCAAAAAAATCCTATTCAACACTCTAGAACTAAGCATATTGACATAAGACATCACTTTATACACGAGATCATGTTAATAATAATGATGTCACTCTTGAATTTATTCGATACAAAACATCAATTAGCGGACATCTTTATGAAACCTTTAAATGAAGAACAATTTGACTTCATTAGGAGGGAAATAGGCATGTTAAATTGTCCTTGTGAATGAGCAAACATTATATATATATTTTTTTTGGCTTTTCATGGATTTTTTGAAAAAAACTGGCTCTCATGGATTTGCCTCCCTCATTTTAATTCTATATCTCAAGGAGTGATCTATGATTACATCTCATCTCATTTCAACACTAGAAAACAAAAAAAAAAAAATTTTTTTTTTTGGGGGGCAGCATAGCATAAAGAATTTGTTTTGATAGTACCGCTTGGGTAACTCTGCCCCCAAGTGGTAGCACCCTTAGTTGGTGATAGTACCACCCAACACCCCCCATATTAAAGGGGTGTTAGGGTTGATGGTAGAACCCACCAAAAACCCCACCCATTCAGCCCTTCTTCCTCCTAAACTCCTCCAAACTCTCTCCTCTCCATTTCTTCTTCCTCCAAAAGGGCTATCAAAGGCTTTTTTTCTTGATTCAAGCTCCTCACCTCCCTAGGAAACTCAAAGAAGGTAAAATCTAATTTTTCTCTTCTCTTCACATTTGCTTGTCTTTTCCTTATTGTTTCCTTTTGTTTCTTCATCATGAATAGATATGGCTCCTAAGAAATCATCAAGAGGCAAAGGGAAAAGGTTGGAAGGAGATTCATTTGACCCAACCCTTTTTAGATCTAATGAGGTAGCCTTTAAGATACCCAAATTTTGATTCTAAAGCCATACATAAGGGAAAACATGTTGATCTAGGTGAACTAGGAAACCTAGAACCTATTAGATGGTTTGCTAATCTAAATGCTCTACCTATCTTGCAAATTAATGAACCAATCTACCCTAGGTTGGTTAAGCTATTTTATGCTAACATGAATTATTGAAGATGATGTTTTGACTACCTATATTTTGGGAACCACAATTCAGATTTTGATCATACCATATGTGAGCTACTTGGAATTGAAGAAAAGAATAGAGGATGTTATTTTAAAGGGCAATGGGATATGGATGCAATCGAGCAACCCACTTCAAGCCTTAGAAATGATCTTTGCTAATCCTAACCTAGGCATCATTCCTAAAAAGCTATGAGTACTTTATTACCTTTTAATTCAAAATTACTTCATCACATCATTATAAGCATTCTACTTCCAAAATAGTTTCACCTTGATGAGATTAGTATGTTAGAACTAAGTATGATGTATTGGATCATGACTAGACAAAACAACTACTTTGGTTATTTGATTAGACAACACATGATAGAAATTTTTCTAGAGACTCAATGTTGTCATATGGCGGGTTGATCACTAGATTTATTTTTTGCCCATAACATTTGTGTGTCACCCAATGAGAAAAAATAATGCAAAGGTTGATAGATATAACACAATAAATAGAAGTCTCCTAAAAGTGACTTAGATGCACCTTTAGAGATGGCATATGGATTAGGCAACCTAGAAGGGTTGATATAGTTCCCCCCACTAGTAGAGCGACCTAAAACACCAAATTTTTTAGGGAAATGAATCTCCTCCACCTAGTCCCATTGATCAAAACACCATTTGAGCCAGACTCGCTCCATCTACATGAAGATCCGATCATGCTTGTTTTAAATCAAAAATCACAACAAACTCAAATCAACAACAAGTTGAAATTTTGAAGGAAGTGCAACAAATGAACCACAAAATAGATCACTTGTATAGGCATTTTGGAGTTCCCCTTCGAATAGCTATTGTTTTTTTTTTTAAACACTTGTCCTGTTATGCTTATGACTACTATGGATGATGTTGCATGATGTTACTTTCATTTCATCTAATCACTTTTGAATGATTTTTTTTTTTGTTCGATCATAATTTTTTGGATGACACTTTCATATTACTTTATGACTTGATATCTTCAAATGATTTCATGCTCCCTCCATGGCTCAATAATTGATGAATTTTGTATTCTCCCTCTCATGGCTTGATAAATGAGGTTTTTTTTTTTTTCTTCTACTTAAGTAATGAATGGTTTCTCCACCTCCATTATTTTTTTTGATGACAAAGGGGAGAAAAATGTAAATTGATGGAGTTTGTTGAAAATTGTTATGATGGAGTAATTGTTGCTATGTTGGAGTAAATGCTTAAAGTGAAATATGAATCAATTGTATCGCATCAAATGCTTAAAAAATTCTTATTCTTGAGATAAGCTACTTTTTTCATTTGATATCATGTCTTGATATTGAAACACTCTTTTGGATATCACTTGATCCTTATCATGTTTGAATTAATATTTCTTGTTATTATAGGTGTAAATACCTTGACATTGTTTAAAAAATATGAAGTTTTTTCATATTTATGCTAAGCTTGTTTATTAAGCTTTATGTTAAATGAAATCTATCAAGATTTTGGCTTGAATTCAAAAGATTGAATTCAAGTGTTTTACTTTTTTTACCTTCTAATGATATGGCATATAGATAGGGGAGTTAAGAGTAACTCCATCATCAATTGATTGTCATCATCAAAAAGGGGAGATTGTTGAATCTCGGATTTTGATGATGAAATCAATTGGTGAAATATTTGTTCTAATCTATATTGTCAAAGATAAGTGTGCAAGATTAACTACGATGGGTTAGAAACATAAAGTGATTTTCTGAGGTCAAGTCCGTTGGTGTTCAAGAGTTCATTGGAAGTCCGAAGGATCATCGGAAGTGTTGCCGGAACCAACCGAGATCGAATGGGGACTTACCAAGTTTTTGGAAGTTCACCGCAAAGATCATCAAAGGTTCGTGGAGTTTGCCGAGAAGGTTTGGAAGCTTTTCAAGACTCATTGAGCTGCCGCCATACAATCCGGAGCATGTTGGGAATCCTGGGGAAGAAATCCGAGGGAAGTATCGGAAGACCACCAAATCTCATCGTAAAGCTCACCGGAATAAGACTTGAAGAATGTTGGTTCAAATCATTATTAATTATGTTTTAATTTCGTAGTTGGCACATACTTAGGGCAAGGATTTCGAATTAATCCTGCCAAACCTGGTAGGGGCCAACAGGGCTCTTATTGGGCCTTTTTTTGGGTTTGAATAAGGCCCATTCAAAGATTGATGAATGGGCCAGTGGAAGAATCGCCTCAATCTGTGGGGTGGTACCGCTTGCCGCTTTGGGGCGTTGTGTAACCTTGGGCGGTAGACACGCTGTACTTACCGGCGGTGGAACTTGCACCTTTGCTGATAGACCGATCAAGCCGTTTGACCCGACAAAGTGAGACCGCCAAACTTGGAAAATCAAATTGATTTCAAATTTGGAGCTCAAATTTGAATCCACTTTGGATCTATAAATACCCCCTTTCAGTTTGAAAGGGCACCCTTTTTTGAGAGTTAGAAATTGAGCTAAAGTCTTGCAAAAGTCTTGTTTTCAATAGCTTGTGTTCACCTCCTTCTTTCTCTTTGGAAAATCTGTAAGAGTGTGAACTTCTTGTAAAAAGGGTTGTAAGAGGGGTTTTGGTCCTTCCCTTCAAAAGGATTTACTAGTGGAAGTTGGGAGCCTCATCGGAGAAGGCTTGGGAAGTGGATGTAGGTCACTTTGACAGTGAACCACTATACATATTGGTGTTCTTGAATGTGTGAGTGTTTAAATTTTTATTTCATCTTTTACTTGGCTGCAAACCATTTAGCTTTTTTCATTACCTTTACTCAAGCAACTTCAACCAAGTCATCTTTTTTCGAGATGTAACTATGTACTCCAACAAGGTTTGAACCTTGCTGATGCACTTGGAGGGTATCGTATCTATTGAGCCGCAAATGATCTTTCAAAAAAGAAGATCGATAGATGGAAAGGTGGAGACTCATAAGGTAAGGTTAGTGGCTATGTGGGATATCGCCGAGGCAATGTGTTGATTATGACGAAACCTTTGCACTGTGAGCTATGCCGGAATCCATCCCAATTCTATCGTCGCCAGGCGCATTATTACCATGTAGATCTCGCGCATGGACGCGTGGAAAACTACATTCTCCTCAATTGTACCGGCAAGAGAAAGTAGTACATGAAGCATGCCTTTCGAGGGGTTCATGTTCAAGGCAAATCTTTATAGCAGGTGTGTAAAATTAAGCTAAGTCCATTTATGGACTAAAGCAAGCTTCCCAAAGTTGGAACATAAGATTTGATGAGGCGTATTAGATCTTATGACTCTGCTAAGAATGAAGATGAGCTTTTATGCCATATAGTAAGTGGGAGCGCTACACCTTCTTGGTGTCATATGTGGATGACATCTTAATCATTGGGAATGATATAGAATGCTCTCTAAGTGTATAGAAGCTTGGCTATCTATACACTCTCCATGGAGGACCTCCTCCTTCGTGTCTCAGATCTAAGAGGATACTTGGTCATCCCAGCCCAAGTATATAGACTCATTGTCAAAAGGTTTAATATGAAAATTTTTCAAAAGAGATCTCATACTTATGAGACACGGAATATAACTTTCAAGAGTATGTCCCTAAAGACTCTCAAGAAAGGACACATAGATAGAATACCATATGCCTTAGCCATAGGATTCATCATGTATGTTATGCTATATACCAGCCCCGACGTGAATGATGCTCTATGTCACCAGAAAGGTGTGTATCGTGCGTGATCCAAGCTTGAGCACTAGAAAATAGCAAAGTGTACCCTCTAAGTACTTGAGAAGGACTAAGGATCTTTTTTTTACTATTATATGGAGATAAGTAGCCTTAGAGTTGGAGGGCTACATGTATTCTGAGCCTAGTCCATGTCGATAATAAGAAGTCAAATTGTAGGTATGTCTTCAATTGAATGGAGGAGCGATGCCAAAAAAAGTTTTAAGTAAGATTATCACTGACCGACCACGTAAGGAATACATTGTCAGCAAAGAGAGGCAAAGAAAGGAGGGAGTCCTGGATGAAGAAGTTCATTGGGTGCATCCAGAGTCATGTCAACAATGAGGAGCCGACACTATATTACTTATTAACAATGGGGCAATTGTTTAAGCATAGATGAACTCAGGTTTCATCGTAAGCTCCAAGCACGCTCGGTGAGGTTCCACTCCTGGATCGTGAGAGATCGTGGCTCCTGAGGAGATATAGCAAAGGGAAAGAGTTCCATCCCAAGATACGACAGATCTACCGACAAAGCCATTGACTCGTATCAGATGAAGAGTCACGCAGTGTCCTATGGGGACGGTTAATGCAGAGATTGGCTTTAGGTCAATGGGAGATTGTTGTTGTAGGTGTTTACAAGCCAACACGGGTGATGGCATCCGGTGGATATGTTACATCGACCTCTTTCAGATATTATTAGTATTTTTCATATTATCTAGATGAATATTGTGATGTCCATGGATCTATGTACGGGGAACGATCGCGATGAGATCACAATAATGAAAGACTCGAGTATACCTTTAAATATAGATCTTAAATCATCTCAATATAGGTTATCGATGAGGACATCGGTGATAACCTGAGCAGACCGTCAGAGTACTTATCTATATGATGGAGTGTGATTGGTCTCATAATGCTTTGTGTGGGGGCACTAGAGGTACAAAGGTGTGTCTATTTGGAGAATGAGTTCACCCATTGATCCACTTGGCTGCACGTCAGATGGTTAATGATACCTATTATTAGATAGTGATTCCATAGTCTCAAAGAGTGTGTCTAGTCTCTTAGACTTGAGTAAAGAAAGATGCCTTTGCTTTTGAGTACTACATTCATTGATACCTACTGTGTGTTTAGAGAGCCTTATCCTGGGTATAGTTGGTTCTCGGGAATGGCAGTCAACCTTATGAAGGTAATTACGTTGTTAATAGAGGATCATCCACTCTCGGGTATTATGAGAGATATATCCCGCAGTGTGCTTCTCAAGCCAAGCAAACTCGCCGGTCGTTTCTAATTGAGAGAGAAGGAGTTGTCCGGAGAGAATCCAATTAGAGTGAGACTCTCAACAAGATTCCTCGTGATGGCCTACTAACTTTGCTCTTCAATATATGATCTTCGGGATATTAGATGGATGAGGGACTATAGATAAGCATAGTAACTCGGTGATAGATAAGTTCTATAGATTAGATCCCCCCTCAGACCATTTGGGGACTAAGTGGCACAAAGGGCCTAGTACGCCCATAGTCGAGCATGAGTCGAGTGAATTATTATGAGATAATAATAATTCACTATATCATAAGGTATTATGAGTCGTGGCGAACCTCCTGCTTCATAGTCGAGAGCTCTTAGTGTCATCCTCCTAATCTCCTCGCCTCTCTTCCTCCTTTTGGCTCCCAAGCAGCCTCTTTATGGTACACGTGTGGGAGAGATTCATGGTGATCTCAGGAGCGTTGCTATACGCTCCACGCGTGGATTACCGCCAGAGAGGAGTACACTAGTGCTCCTTTATCCTCTTCTTCGGATTCAAATTTTTTAGGATATAATGCATTTCGTGTAACACTGAGCATGACACATGCGCGATTTTTCTCGTGATTTGTGATTTTACACACCAACGTCACACTTAATTTGTTGGGTACTTAATCTGGCGGGAACCGACTTGTTATTTCCACTCCATTACGAGATGTTAAATTCTCGATTTCCAAAATGAACCTTGTTGAATCTCAAATTTTGATGGATGAAATCAATTGATAAATTATTAATCTAATCCATATGTTGTAGAGAAAAGTAATAAAAGATTAATTACCATCATGAATAAGGAATAAAACATGTTGAGTCAAGTCAAAGATCAAACAATTCATCGAGTTTGCCGAGAGTTTGTTAGAAGTTCATCGAGAAGTTTATCCTGAGTTTGCTAGAGCTTGTCGAGAAGTTCGCTTGGAGCTTTCCGCCAAGAAGTTCACTCGGGAGTTCACCTAGAAGTTCAGTCGAGTTCACTCCTGAGCCAAGCCAAGAAGTTCATTAGGAGCTCATCAAGAAGTTTGTTAAGAGTTCACCAGCTATCATAGTTCGTTGGGAGCTCAAGGAGAAGTTCATCGAAAGTTCACAAAAAGATCATCGAATTGCCAAGAGCTTATCGAGAGTCCGTCGTGGGAAGTCCGTCGAAGCTTAGCAGATTTCACCGAAGAATAATTGACATACTAGATATAAAATGCTTAGTTAATGCTTTACTATCATAGTTAGACTTCAGTTTGAGTTAGAATTAAGAGGTAATCCCACCAACCTGACAGGAATCACAGAATTCTATGTAGATTGATTCAGGAGATCAACCCTGGGAATGATATAGAGGTTCCAATGGCCAAGTACCGGGTGGTCAGAATTGTAGATGATTTTTCTTATTCCAAAGAGGTGGAGGCTACATGCTTATATAGAGTTTCAAACCCCAGCCCCAGAGGTCGCTCAAGTGAACTATCCAATTTGCCCCTCAACTTTAGTGGGCCCACCCAAGAACAAGGGGGGGGCGTATGCCAAGAGCTCAATAGCCTAAATATAAATCCTAGCCTCTTCTTTATAGGATAGAGGCGGCTAGATGGGGTTTATTACACTCATAGGGTTTTCATTAGTTACTATATGGTTGAGTAGAACCCACCCTCGCTTAGGTCCCATCAATACTAAGCTCTTCCTTCGCCTTTGTCTCAAGGTCGGGTTCCATGAACTTAGGGAACCGGTCTTCAGCTCCTCATATGATTCCCATGTGGCGCCTTTCGCTTCGGTGGTAAATTAGTCCAATGTACTAGTACTTCACAGAGGGACATCGAACATGCATCATAATTAAGGACGAGGATGGTTTCAGGGTTGGGCTTGAATATTTCCATCATTAGTGGTATTGGACAATTGGAACTAGGGGTGACTCGTGTTCTCCCAACTTAGGCTTCAAACATGACACATGGAAGACGTGGATGATTTTAACATCTTTTAGTAATTTAAGTCTATACGTACGCCTCCCTAATACGCCGCATGACTGGATAGGGGCCAAAAAAAAAACATGGAGATAGTTCATGGAGGCTCATGATGGAGAGTTGCCAGGTAGGTGAAGATAAACCCAATCTCCTACTAAAAATTCTTTTTTTCATGTGTCAACTTTGTCATTTCATTTTAAATTTGGAGCAAGAAAGAGATTATCCTTTAGTGTTCGTAGGGAGTTTGTCCTATCAATTAAATATTGGTCGACTTATCTACCTTGGTCGAAATAATTACATACTTTGAAATCAGCTGTGGGTTACCAATCATATAACGTTTACATAGGGTACATTTTGTAGATGAATGATATGTAGTATTATACCATTATTCAGCCTGTGAGCCATTTCGGGCCCACTCTTTTGGTTGGTCACTAGTGAAACATCAAGGTATGTTCTAAACAATTGCTCACCACTTCTGTTTGGCAAGTTTAGGGATGATATGCTATGCTCATCTTGAGTTTGTGACCCTAGAATCGAATAACTCGACCTAAAAAATTTACTAGTGAAGACCCTATCATGATCACTACAATAGACCTTCGCATCCCATACAATTTAATAATATTTTCTATAAAACTGAAAGCAATAATAGTGTAGGATTTTCACACAAAGACAAAAAATGAGCATATTTCGTAAGTCGATCAACCATCACGTAGGATTGTGTTTTTACATTTGGAAGGTGGCTCGATGAATTCATGGAGATGTCACCCACACCAAGTTCGGTATGGGTAGTGGTTGTAGTTTCCCCGACTCGGGCCACTATTTCACCTTTTACTGCTGTTGACATACATCACATCAGGCTAATGTGGTTCAGAAATTTTTATCATCCCTTCCAATAAAAAAAATTTTGCTTCACTTTTGTAGGTTCTTAGAAACTGTGAGTGTCCTAACTTCAAAGGTGTGGAGTGCATTTCGGGTGAATGACTTGATGCAAGGAGAGTTTGGTATAACCAATGACCTCTTTTAGAGTAGGATCCCTCATTCCAAGTATGTTGAGCTATTATGCCTTTGATCCTCCCCTCCAATTTTTTAATGATGTTGTCGGGTTTCGGTCTTCTTCCATTCCTCCCTTAATGTCCTCAAGGAAGCCAAGTGGGAAGAGAGATGGCTGAAAATTCAACTTGTCAGGGAGCCATGAGGCAAGACCGCAATAACATTTTCTTTTTTCCTTTTGTAAATAATTTCATAATCAAATCCTAGAAGTTTGGTTACCTATTTTTGCCGCTTCCTGGATGATATTCTTCTCGCTTCCAAAAGTATTTAAGGCTTCTATGGTTATTTTAATCACAAACCGCCAAGGTAGGTCTCCACTTTGTTATCAGATAACAATGGCAAGCACTTCCATCATAGATAGATATTTTTTGATGGAGAGACAACGCCTTTGCTGGTGTATATAGCCCACCACCATCTGCATGAGAACGCCTCTAATTTCGAACCAGATGATCACTTCAATGATGAAGGGCTCAATAAAATCTAGTAATGCTAGCACCCAAGATCATCGCCATGCCTATCTTTGTTTATCAAAGGCGTCGAGGCTTTGTCTTGACCATCGAAGGCATCTTTTTTTAGTAGAGAAGTGAGGAGGGCACTAATCATCCTATACCCTTCACCTAATTTTCAGTAGTAGCCCATTAGTCTAAGGAATCCACATAGAATTTCTGTTTACGGTTTTTCACCAACTTTGCATTGTTTTGATTTTTTGTTGGGCCCACAGCCACTCCTTCTGACATTATATGCCCAAGGTACTCTACTTTTTTCTAGAGAAAGTGCGACTTCTAATAGTTTAACAAAAAAGAGTATTCTCCCAAAGGATCGTAACAAAACGATCAAATAAAGTGAGTTCCCAAGAGAAGGGGTTATAAATGAGAATATCATCAAAAATAAAGATGAATTTATGAAGAAAGTTCAAAAAATATCGCTCAAGAGACTTAGGAAGGTTGAAGGGAGCATTAGTGAGTCCAAAGGGCATTACCAAGAATTCATAGGTGGCCATTAGAGTGCAAAAAGTATTTTTTGGGATGTCGCCTTCACATACCCGAATTTATGGTAACGGACGGAGGTCCAACTTCGTGAAGACTCGAAAGTCTTTTAATTCATCAAGAAGTTCATCCACCACTAGCATTGATGCTTTATCCTTGATAGTGATGCTATTTAGAGCTTTAGGTTTCCATGCACATCCGCCAAGTTCCATCCTTGTGCACAAGTAGCACCTAAGAGAAGTAAGGCATCTGGGTCAATCCACCCCTGCTTCAAGCATCTCTTCACGCATCTTCTTCAAATCATCATCCTTCTAGAGGTGAGGATAATGGTATGGCTAGGTGTTCAATAGTGGTTTGCTCTCGAAGAATTAGAATCGTGGTCATGTCACGAATGCGGGGAAGAAGACGATGCGGTTCAAAGAAAACATCATCAAATTTAACAAAGTAATTGGGGATATTTTGACCTTGATTTCTCTTTATTTTTCTTCCCCTTTGATTACTACTGAAGATGCATGTAAAAAAGCCACCATTTATCTTGTGTAAAACTTTTCCATTCATTGGGTTGAAATGGTGGTTACGTTGTTTCCAGGCTTCCTTCAAGATAGGGGACCTCCGTTTACCTTGCAATAGAATTTCATAATCAATTTGAAAAAGTTCCAAGAGATGTCACCTAGCATTGTCAGCCATATTCTATGCTTAGCCCTCATAATCATCAATTGGTAGGAGGAAGAAGCGGCAACAATTTCTTGGTTTTGTAGTAATAGTTTCACTTATGCATCTTTGGTCTCATTTGAGATCTTCGATTGCTTGGACCTTTTACGCCAAACTTGTTATAACCTTTGATGGGAGCACCATCCAAGCAGCAACTCATCTATTTAGAAAGTTATTTATGTTGCTGTGGTCGATGAGAACGGTGATCGCATTGTTATTTTTTAAGGCCTCCAACTTTCATCGCTTTGCGATTTGAAAATCGGCTAACATGTACCATAAAGTTCTGGACGACAGGCTCTTCTTTTCCACATATTCTTCCTCATGTTCAAGCATCTTCTTCTAGCTATTCACTGATCTTTTCTTCCATTTGGTTCGACCACAAAGAAGTTCTTTTCTTTATGCGATGCTTCCATACGGCTCATCATTAACGCTAACATAACCCCTTGGTAGATCGCCTTGGCTCTTCTTTCTTGTCAACTTTTGGTGCTTTTGCCAGGAGAATCGGGGGGGGGTCGAGGGTTTGGACAACTAGTCGGGGAGCCCCAGTCCTCCCATCTCATGGTTCACCGCCCGCCCCGAAGTCGTAAGTAAAGAGATGGTCGCCATTAGTGTACAGCACGCTTTTTTTTTAATTTCCCCAGATTTTTGACTTCAAGCTCCTCACAAATATTCCTAATAACTATTTTTTTAGACCAATCACAAGTTTGATTAGACAACCATTCAAATTTTGGTTTGATACCTCAATGGTGGAGGCTTATCTGACCGCCAGTTGTCTGATGTTCTTGTAATCCGTTGGTCCAAGCGGATTAGCAGTCCTTTTCTTTGAATTGTCACTATATGAGAGGACCTTAAGGAGTGTGTTCAAACCAATCAAACCACTGTATGGCATCCCATTCAAGATGTATAGCTGTAATTTCTACCATAGATGCTGTTGTTTTGTGGGAATGTAAAATATCACTAATTGCCATGATGATCTATGTTAATCGGTTCTTTCCCCATCTAGGGAATTCCATCTCATGCGTGGGTAGTAGGGATCGCATAGAGCCTCCTCTCCTAGATAGTCAATTCTTCAATCGCAGCTCTCCTGATGTGATTGGGGTTCGGTCGACCCAAATTAAGTTCGATAAAAGAGGGTCCAATCTTTCTTCCATCCGCTGCCCCTCAAGGCTTTGAATTTAGAATCAATTGGTCCTCAGATGCCATAGTATATGTCTCCAAATCTGTAATATTAAGATCCCTTTTTTGTTGTCGGGTTAAAGGATGTATTGTTTGAGAGAAGTGGTGGTCAAAGGGTTTTGTGGATTAGTGGATGCAGTCATGGGTTTAGGCTTTCTTGTTTTGGGGTTTTTTGGGTACGACGAAGCTTTTGGGATAGGAGTTTTGGGGGAAATGGGTGGATGAAGGTTAGGGAAGAGGGTTTGAGATCTATGATAAGATGGCAGCAGAGATGAAGGTTCAGTGGAAGAGAGTTTTATCTCTGTGAAGAGCAGAATTGTCATCAAGAAAGATTTTGACAAAAAAGAACTCAAAATTTTGAGGAGAAATTTGGACAACAGAATCTCAGCTTAAATAATAGCAAGGATGACAGAATTGATCGCCAAAGATTTTTGGCAGCATAACAAAAAAATTCCAAGTCATGATAAAGGCACTTGATTGAAAAGAGTGGGTTAAAACTTCATAGTGAATACAAGAAGTTTCAGAGATGAACAGCAAGGATGATCAAATCCTAGATGGCCAAGATAACTATGAGGTGCTCAAGAAATTTTGTTCAAAAAGGACAACAATTAGATTGGCTTAAAGGAAGCAATATTCTAAGGAAATTTTCTACAAAGAATCCTTCATTCTAAAGATGATAACTTTATAAAGGAATTTCGCAGCAAGGATAGATAGAAAAAAAGACCTTTTGGTATTTTAGATGAAAAATTACAGTAGTAAAAGGTATTAGTGATAAGAGAATAATGATTCTGATGTAATTGAGGTGGCGGTGAGATGTTGATTTGATCTAAGGTAAGATGAAGGGAGATGATGGACATCAAGAGCAATTGTGGGAATTTTTGCTGATGGTGGATGGTGGGGATGGCAAAATAGCAAGATCGAGTTTCTATCACCAGATGATAGAACCTCGTAAGAATTCTATGTAGATTATCTTTTAAGGGGATCAACCCTTGGAATGATATAGAGGTTCCAACCCTCCAAGTAGCCTGGTGGTTGTAATTGTAGATGATCTTTCTTATTCCAAAGAGATGGAGGCTACAAGCATTTATATAGAGTTCCAAAACCCCAGCCCCATGGGTCGCTTCAAGTGAACTATCCAATTTACTACTCAACTTGGTGAGTGCGAACATTAGAATAAGCAACGAAGACTATCTAAAGACCCAAATAAACCCTAGCCTCTTTCTTTATAGGATAGAAGTAGCTAGGTGAGATTTATTACACTCTCAGGGTTTTTATTAGGGCTGCTACATGGTTTAGTAGGACCCAACCCTACTAGGTCCTATCACTAATCCTAGTTATAGGCCACCAGGGCTCGAATCGTAACCCGCTTGGGCAAGCACCACAGCTCCAAATAGTGACCTAAGCCGCGGGCGATGGCAATCGCTTAGATTGGGCGTTGAACCGCCAGCTCGGGCCCAAAGAGGTTCAAGCTGCCAGGCCGCCAAACTAAGCGGCGGTACCATCGCAGAAGTTATTCTACCTCGGGCGGTACCGGCCAGCGCGCGCGGTACCGCCCAAGTAGTGGTACCGCCGGTGAATCTCCAAGAGTCATGTAGGACTTTGTCAAATATCGAACCAGGCCGTGGAGTCATTCTATAACTTCACGCCAGAATATTCACATCCTCGACACTAATACCCTCGAAACTCAGATAAGGGGATTTTTTTTGCTCCATCATGAGAGCCAATTGAGGATTATAATGGACCCAGATAGCCACACTTTTTGCCACTTATGGAGAACAAAAAAATGAACGAAGCAACAAAAAACTAAATAAAAAAATGCTATTATAATCTTTTAAGAAAGGACACTTATCTGTTTCTACCTTACTATTTTTTTTAAACAGTGAGCAAATTGTAAAAGGTTAACTCTCCCCCCCCATTCGAAAAGGAGAAAAGATATTAAAGGGTGATTAATCTTTCGCCAATTGAATGAAGATCAATAGTGGATGGTTTTGGTAACCCTCGCCAATCATAACCAAAAGTAGATGTAGGTCACAATAACCACGGAACTCGGTGGGACTTACCAACCATGATATACTAAGTCTTCCTTCCCTCTTTCAAGCCTACTTATATCAGATATGCCTTTAAAGGACTTGTTTTACATAAATGTTTTCAAAGTTAAATGCATTTTTCTAATAGATAAATTTTATCAATATAAAGCGATTTCAACTTTGTAAATTATTTTAATATACGCGAAACTCACCCCCTAAATTTTTAATGCCATTTTGAAGGCAACCATTGGTTAGATCTAATTTCTTTCAATTTATTTAAAACCTGCGAGAGATGGCTTTTGTCGGCAATCAAGAGGGTCATATCTTTAATATATCCTCCTATGTTAAATGGGACGGACTATACATATTGGAAAACCTAGAATGAAAATTTTTTTTACTTCTTTATGATTTGACCATATCCTAACATAATCGCTTAAGCCAATTTCAAAAACTTCTAATAAAATGAAAGAATGGAATGATTTAAAGAAGCCCATCTCGCCCTCTTCAAAACGATGAATGCTTTATTTTGTGCCGCATCATCCAAATGAATCATAGTCCCAGTTTCTATTCACTTAAACTACACATAAGATTTGACATATAATTGAAATATAATAATGAAGGCACAACTAGGGGTTAAGAAAGAAAAAATGGAGGCCTTTTGTGCATAGTAATGAATTATTTCGTGATGAAACCAAGGTAGACCATTGAGATATGTCCATTGATTTACAAATGTCATATATGCCACATAAAAAAGCACTTGCAAAGTTTTACTTAATTTTAAACTTGTTAACAAAATATTAAGATCCCTTTCAAATTAGATTTTAAAGTAACGACAATACAAGAAACCAAGGCTTCTTGGAAATCAATCTTTCCTGTGCAAGAACTTATCAAAGTCTTTTGATGATTAAGAAATGATATGTATTGCACATGATGAACTTGAGAATAACCTTCCAAAAATATAAATGATTTGACACTTAGAACTAAAGAAGACCCCTTAAGAGAAAACTGCCAAGTGGGACGCCGATGATGATCGATGATGACTAGCATTCTTATAAGAAAATCTAAAAAAATTCATAAAAAAGAAACTAAAACCAAATACCTTAAAATAAAAACTTTAACTAAAAAAAAGGACCTCTTTTTTTGTTGTGAATACAAGAAGTCAAAAGCATTTTAAAATAAATGTCCCCAAGGAAAGAAGAATAAATTGAAGAAAGAAAAACTCAAAGCTATTTTGAATGATATCGTGAATCCAAGACAAGGAGCCACCAATAAAGAAGTTACAAACCACCTGATTAATGGTATCATCATGGCGAGAAAAAGTAACTCAATCAAAGCTTATTTTTTTTGATCAAAAGAAAGTGTTTTTCATGATTTGTTTGATTATAAAAAGTTGGTAAAAAAATAGAAAAGTTATTAAAGATCGATATCTTAAAATGAACTCAAAAAATTAAAAATGAGAAGGGAGTTAAGTGCATATAACCTCTTTGTACACAATGTGAAGAATTGAGTCACTTAAAAGAAAATTGTTACTACATGAAACTTTTAGAAAAATTGAAAATCAAAAGGAAATCCTTAAACATGATCCTTGTTAATAAGAGTTATATTCATAGAAAGGATAGAATTGGTAGAAGTGAAAAACTTCATCAAAAGCCCAAATCATCTTCATTAAAGACCATCTTTACATGTTTCAATGGATCAAAACAAATGTAATTTTTTATTATAATTGGACATTATGCTTACAAATGTCCATATTTAAAAAAGATATATTACGTACTGACTTGGGTTCCTAAAGGAACCATATGATATCTTAACGAATGAATTTGATAAGAAAAATGAAAATTGATTAATGAGGCACCTAAAATTAAATGTGTACTTTAAAAGAAAAAACCAAATCCATGATCCAAAAAAATTCAAGCTCACTAGGAAAAAAACTACAATGAAAGATCATTTGAATGATTACTAATGATTGAAACAATGTTGATGGAACTTTTTTGGATCATTTATGTACCATTTCGTCTTGAATGATGAGATGCTAGAGCATACTACATATACAAAGGACATTAGCTATTTTAGAGAAGAATTATCTGTCAATCTTCATTAGATTTATGAAGTGATTTTGATGATGATTTTGATTTCTCTTGTAGAAACCCTAATTTATCTTTTCATTATTCTAAATGTTTGTCTCCAAACTATTCTTAATTCTTAAGAATTAAGATAGTTCTAGAGTTTTCATTAATCTTTCTTTATTGACCGAGAAAAAGATTAACCAAATAAACCAAATTATTTTGGTTAGATATTTTTATGTTCATGACATTAAATTTCACTATCTATAATTTTTTTCTATTTTTTGATTTGTACACCTATGATTATTTGATGTTTGAATCACTGTAAGAAGATACCAAATGAGGAGTCTTAAATAATCGCAAACTATAGCTTTTGAATAGCTATATGCTGCACTACAAGAGCACCTTAGGGGCACACTGCCTTAGATGGTAAAGCATCTCACTCAAAATTTTTAGGGGCCAAAGCAGAACCAATTTCAATCACTTCCCTAATCCAACTTTTCCACTTATTCCCCTTTTTCTTCCTCTAATAAAACTCAATAGCCCCCTCATCCATCTACAAATCTTATCTCAATCTCTCAACCCTCTTGGAGTTCACCACAAGGGTAATCCTTAAAACTCTCCAATCGATTTGTTAATCATTTTCTCTTTATAGAAGTTCTTTCATTGTTAATAAATATAGTTTTATGACACCTAGATTTGCCTCAAGGGAAAAAAGAATACGGGAGATTTGATGAAACCTAGAGTGGATACTCTTGATTCCAATGAGCATCCTCCCCTTAAGGTTTCCAACCTTGAATTTTGAGAATATAAGGGAAAAACATGATCTAGAAAGTTCCAAATTTGGAAGTCCCAATGGTTCAAAAAATCCAGATGTCTTTTCCAATTTTACAAATTAGTAAACCAGTTTATCAAGTTGGAATAGATTATTTTATAATGACTATGGAATGTGGTTAAAAATGATAGGGTATTAATAATCATCTCTGTATTGACACCATCACATACCCATTATGGACCTAAAATATTATCTTATAGGTATTCCAAGAAAAGAAGATACATCTACTTCATGGAGGACAATGGGACATAAAAAATCAATTGAATCATATAATTATATCTTAGCTATTATTTTTTGAAACCCAAATTTGTCTATTATCCCAAAAAAGTTATAATTATTTCTACCCTTTAAGAGGATAAGCATTTTCGATGAACTTCCCTCATCAAGAATCCCTCTTTCAAAAATAATACAATCATGATGAAGTTCAGTCAAATGGACTTTAGAAATTATATATTGCTTTGAGGACATCCTGATTGTTTTGGATACCTGTCACTGGTAAACAACATAATTGAATTATCAACAAAAGAAAGGATGCTTCCATATGATGGTTTAATCAATAGACTACATTCATGCACATACTATTAAAAATGAGGAAATTATAAAGCTAAGGATAGATTTAATATTCCAGCAATAGAAATCTTCTAAGAAGATTAAGATGTATAGTAAGAAATAGTATTTTGGGCTAGACAGCATAGCAGGAATCGATTCACCCTCACCTAAACCAAAACTTGAAATACCTATATATATCCGGAAAGGCCCTTTCTCCTATTAGTCCCTTTGAGGTAGCACTGATACACCTAAAAATGATAGCTATGTCTCCTCCAACCCCATATGACTATCTTGAAATTTTTCAAATCAAACATTGACAATGGTGTCCATCCAACCTAAATAGAAAAAGAAATTCATCCAACTTAGATTTATCTCCATTTTGATCCAATCCATATGAATACTAGCTTGTATATTTTACTTCTTGTTAAGTCTAAAGGAGAAGTCCTATGTTATAGCCAAACATTTATTACTTTATAATATTCTTATATCATTTTAAATGATTATAATGTTATCCACTTGATGATATTAAGATGCATATGGTAATATGATTTAATTCAGAGTACACATGTTAAATCGTTTACGAAGCTACATGAGTTCTTATCTTTTATATATTTTTTCCAATTTTAAAAAATTAAGTTTTTATCGACAAGACCACACAATCACCCACCTTTATTCAGATTTTTTGGATACGTAATCCCTTAGACCGTTTCACATACACCCTTTAAACTTACAAAAGAATGCCATTTTCATGCATCCATCTACTAGACCTTATGCAATGATAATCTATTATGAATTCTTTTTTTTTAAAAAAAAAAAAAGAAGGATTTGATTCATAAACCCTTTGACGATACCCCTTATCACTAGCCTTTTTTTATGATGGTTTTCACTTTCTATTTATGAAAGTAGAAGTTTAATTCATGAAGATCCACTTTATAACAATGATGAATGATAATTCTGTGTACACTCTAACCTTTTTTTAAACTTTGTATGAAAAAAGGGAAACATTAAAAAAGTGCTTGTACTTCCAATAAGAACCTGGGACATCTAAAAGAAGGATTAGCATCCTCATCTATTTCCAAGAAGCCAAAAATTGGTTATTTTAAGGAAATGCTTAATTTCATTTCCCAGCTAGTTAGAACTAAAAAAGAGGTACCTGGGGAGTAGTGCTCGGGTGGTGGGAATGGTGATGAATGAGATTCCTCCAACCTTTTTTCAACTTTTTCGATGCCCAAGCCTTATCTCCAACAAGAGTGCTTTCCCTTCTCAAGGAAGAACTTTACATGGTAAAAAAGAACCCTTGGTCCTTAGGATTTTATTTCAAGAAGCACAAGTTTTCGGAGTATCTTGCCTAAGAAATTTTATTTTGAATTCCATCTTCATAGCTTGTATCACTAAATGTGGGCAGAAGCACCTCTCAAAGTAGCAATAAGTTTATAGATCCAAAGCCTTCCATTTTCTATATTGCAAATGGACTTAGACACTATTTCCAATTTAGCTGGAACTCGCTGACATTGTTATCTTGTGTAAACCATTCTGCATGTAAATTTGCCAGTAATAATGGATTAAAGTGTTTCCACAGTATTCTTTCCTTTTTATTGATGACAAAGAGGGAGGGGTGTATAAGAAGGTGTTTTGGGATCATGATGAATGTTTTGGAGGAACTTTTAAATGATGAATGTTTTGTATCATGTTTAAATAATGAATGAAATGATATCATGCTTAAATATTGAATGTAATGTTTGAAATTATACTGGTATCTTGCATGAAGTGATGGGCTTGTACTTTATCAAAATATACATGTTCATGCCCCGAAAGGATCTAAAAAGGCACTAAGAGGGGGGGGGGGGGGTGAATTAGTGCAAAAGAAAAAAATCATTTTGAAACGATTTTGCAAAAAACACAAGTTCAGAGGAAGATTTTGATTTGGCTTAAAGAGAACTTGAAAGTAATTGCTTACTTAAATGAAATAACTATGAACTAAAACAACTTGCAGCCAAGTAATGAAATGATTCAAGAATGTAAAACACAGCCACATTTATGGACACACGATGTATAGTGGTTCTACCAAATGACCTACATCCACTTCTTGAAGCCTTTACCATGAGGTTCGCTTTTCCACTAGCAATCCTTGAAGGGGAAGGACCAAATACCCTTTTTTACAACCCTTTACAAGAAGTTCACACTTATACAAGATTTTCAAGAAGAAGAAGAAGGTGAACACTTACAAGAACAAAGACTTTTCAAGACTTTTCAAAAAGCTCAAGACCAAGAATTTTAACTTCAAAATGGGCTCCCCTTTCGCAAATGAAAAAGGGGGGGTATTATAGATCCAAAGTGGATATCTGGGTTGGGCCTCAAATTTGAAATCAATTTGGAGTTCTGTTGGTGGTCAAGTGCGGTACACCACTGCGGTTAATCGCTTCGATCGACGCATAGGCGGTGTTACCGCTTCCGGCCTCAGACCCATGCTGCCACCACCGTTTGGTATTGAAAAGGTGTTATCGTTTCGCACAAAGCGGGTTCCAATCGCCTGGTGTATTGTATGTTACCGCTTCAACCCAAGCGGTACCATCACCAAGCTCTATTCCTGACAAAGCCAATCGGGCTACCGAACGAGGCCCCTTAAGTCTGGTTACCAAGATGCCCTATGGCTCCTTACTAAATTTTGGCAGTGATTTTTCCTAAATCCTTTTCTACCATGTGCAACAAACTAACCTAAAACATAACTCAACTTGATTTGATCCTACCTTCTTTTCAAGTCAATCCTGAAGTAGCTTATTTGCCAGATTCTACAGAAGCTCCTGACTTCCCCTGATTGCTTCCAATGGTCTCCCCAAGATAATTCCTGAAGCTTCAGAGCTAACTCCACCTTCCTAGAAGTTCACGAACCTCGATTCCATCTTGGAGATGGATTAAAAACTTCACAAGTCCCTCGACGCCGGACCTGGATGGTTCCAAGAACATCAAAATCTTCACCTCCAAGAACTTGAACCCCCACGGATTTGACCTCGTAAATTACTTATGTTTTCCCCATCGTAGTGTTGTTTCGCACACTTATCTCAAACAAAATTAGATTAAATATTTTCACCATTGACTTATCATCAAAAAAAACTGATCAAACACCTTCTTGATGATGACAATCAATTGGTGATGGAAAGTTTCTAACTCCCCCCCTATGTATATAAAATTGCTTTTGAATTCTTTTGAATTCAACCACAATTAACTTAATCACGATGAAAAGTTGATGTTGGACAATAAGATGTCAAACAGGTATCAAAAGATATCAATGGCTATACATAATTAAAAAACATGATATCAAGAACCTAAATAAGCATTTTTCATGATGTTGGACAATGGAAAAGCATGGAAAATAGGTCAACAATCAACATCAATGAAGTATTATAATTAACAAAAAAAGGAATCAAGAACTCATACGTGAACTAAAGGATGGTCAAATAATACAAATGTGGGAAAAAAGGAAACATGAAGTTTAAAAAAATTTCAATAATATACGTTTTCAGAGCCAAGAAGCAATACAACATAGATGTCAACATACAAACACAAGTTTGTTCAAAAAAAGAACAACAAAAAAGGAGGAACGCCAAGATTATACATGTGATCGAGTTAAAGGAGGAATTTCAAAAATATCAGTTTCTGGGAAAATCCTTTGGGAAATCTTCTTCCTCAAAATCTTCAAAATTTTAATTTGAAGAAGTTTTCGAGGAATTTAATACAACCGCATATATGTCAAGATGGTTACCGGTGGGGTAGGTAATACAAATATATATGTCAACAAAACATAAAGTTTAGGTATTGTTCAATGAATTAAAATATCGTGATGGTTCATCTGTGGGGAAATGCCAAAGATATTCTCCAAATAAGATGATCCTTAGAGATGGATGAAGTCAAAAAAGAATACAACCGCCAAATCAAAATAAATTCAATCATGGAAACCAAAATAAATTAAAAAAAGCGACCTTGGAATCAAATCAATGAACACCATATTCAAGGAAAGATATCATCAAATAGAGCTACTTATTTGATAGTTTAACATGCCTAATTCTTCTAAATAAAAATCAAATTGTTCTCATTTAAAGGTTTCAGAAAATGTCCGCTAATTGATGATTTGTATCAACAAATTCAAGGGTAACATCTTCTACTGGCTACATGATCAATGATAAAATGATGCCTAATGTCAATGCAGGCAAGTTCGAGAGGTTGAATCAGATTTAGTTAGACAAATAGCACTCCAATTATTTCGTTACATTTTATAGGAATATTTTTTAAGTAGATTCCATAGTCTTAGTGTGTTTTTCATCCAGATAACTGCTGATAAACAAATTCAACACTTGCAAAATATATTCAAAGTTCTTAAACCAGATAGTTCTAAATCCTGGAATCAACATTTCTTGAAGTCCAAGAAACAAGTGCATGATTTAGAAATTGGCATGTTCCGATGTGCTTTTTCTATTGATATTTTAGGGATCCACCAAAATCAATAAGACAGTGATAAGTTAACAAATCAAAAAAGAGAATTTTAGATACCATAATCCAAGATTAGGGGTCCCTTTAAGATATCTAAGAATCCCTTTTTATTTCAAATGAGATAGCTTTTAGGGATTAGCTTTGGAATCTTGCACATAGCCCTCACACCAAACATGATGTCAGCCCTTGGCGGTTCCGGAGATAAAAGTACTACCTATCATGCCCCCATAAGTTTTTTGATCAAAACTTTCTCCATTTTCATCCATTTTCAATTTAGCGGAGGTGCTCATAGAGAGTGATTAATATCTTTGATCCATCCATGTTAAATCGTTTTAACAATTCAAAATGTATTTTTGATTGATTTACCATAAATATAGATATCACTTATTTTAGTTTGATTTGTAGTCCTAAAAAAGAAATAGTTCTCCCATTAGCTCATCTCAAATAAAATCACCGATGATTCTTAGCAAATAATTCACATAGTGATTTATTACAAGACCCAAAAAATATCATCAACATAAATTTGAACAATAAGAAAAATTATTTTCAAAAATATTTAATAAACAATGTAGTATCAACTTGCTTTTAGTAAAATCATTTGAATTAAAAAAGAACTTTTCTTCTCATACCAAGCCCAAGATGGGCTTGTTTTTAGATTCATACTAGAGCCTTAGTTAGTCCAAAATACATGGTTAGAAAAGAGAGTTTTCAAATCCACCAAAACTTAGGTTCAACATACACTTTCAAAAATAAACCATTTAAGAATGCACTTTTGACATCCATTTGAAATAATTTGAAATCTTTAATACATTAGCATAGGCAAGGAGCATCCTAATGGCTTGGAATCTTGTCACCGAGAGAAGGTCTCTTATAACGATACCTTTTTCTTGGTTGAAACCTTTGGCCACTAGTCTAGCCTTATTTCTAACCACGACATAAGATTCATCCTTGTTAAACTTTTTTAAACAATTCCACTTTAGTACCAATAACTAAGTGGGTCATTAGGTTTAGAACAAGTTTTCCATACCTCATTCCTGTCCAAATTGATTCAATTCTTCTTTTATGCATAACCCAAAGAATCATCTTTCTTAGCATCAACAATGCATTTTGGTTCAACTTGGAGAAAGAAAAAATTGGCACAAAATTTTTTTGAAGAAGAGTGAGTTTGAACCCTTGGATGCATCTTCCTATAATTAACTCATTTGGGATGAGCATCTAGTTACTTCCATCTTGGGTAAAAAGTTTGGGAAGAAGATGCATCCAAGTCAGTCATTTGAGAGAGGGTTCATTCAAATTCAAATCATCACAAACCAAAATCATCATAATCAAAAAATCTTTCTTCAAATTCCAGCCCTCATTAAAACCACATGAATGGATTCTTTATAAGTAAGGTTCTTTTGTTGAAAATAAAAAAGTTTTTAGAAACCAAGAATAACCAAGAAATATGTCTTCATTGGATTTTGTCTAGAATTTTCCTAAGGCATCCTTTTCATTTAAAATAAAAGTATTTACAACAAAAAACTTTAAAATAAGAAACATTGGTTTTTTTATCATTCCATAATTCATATGGAGTTTTAGATAGGGATGGTCTCACTAGAACCCCTTATTCATTCTATAATAAAGTCCTTGATGATTTACGCTTCGCCTAAAAAAATATTTTGGTAAATTATATTCATTTAAGTTGTCATGGTTCTAGCCATTTCTTGCAAACTTCTATTTTTCCTTTCCAAAACCACATTTTTGTTTGTGATTTCTTTTTGGAGTAGGAAGTTGTGATTGTATCCATTTTATCACAAAAAATTTGAAGTCATGATTTTGAAATTCACCTCCATGATCACTTGAATTGATGAAATCATAAAAGCTTTTTCTATTTTGAGTGAGTTTACAAAAAATTTAGAGAAACATTTGAAACAACTCACTATTTATGAGCCAAGAAATAGGTCCAAGTGTATCTACTATAGTCATCTAGCAATCATAAAGGCATATTTGCTTTACCTCCTAGTTTGTTGTCAATTGGTCCAAATAGTCCAAGTGGATCAACTGCAGCTCTGGTCTAGCTGTGCTAATTTGATTTTGATTTGAAACCACCTTTTATTTGTTTTCCTAGTTGGACAAGTGTAATTCTTCATACCTTATCCTTAACAAATTGTTTGGGGATATTCTTACTAAATTCCTAGATGAAACTATAGAGATATTAGTTTCTATGTTTGTAAAATTAGTCTCCTATGCCAAAGCCAAGCATCATCATTCAAAACCTAAAGCACATTATTACTTAATTTATCAATATTTATGGTGTGTAGACATTGTTTGTTTTAAAGCAATCATGGATATGTTGTTGTTGGGTTTTTCAATAATGTAAAATAGATTAGATCAACAACATGTAACCTTTATGTTATAATTGATTGAATACTAAAAGATTATGTTTTAAAACCATCAACTAGTAACACATCATCAATTGAAAAAAATTTGTTACCTATGGTTCCCTACACACGATTTACTTTGTTGTTGTCTCCGAAGGTGACATATTCTTCTTTTCTTTACAGAGCAGAGAGAAATGAGATGGATCTCCTGGCCATGTGCCTTGAGCATCCACCATCAAGATACCATTTCTTGCCTAGTTGTGAGCTTGTTACAAAAGATTAGTTTTAGGTACCCATTTGGTTTTGGTGCAAATTGATCTACTACTTTTGTAATTTATCATTGAATTGTTTATGGTTCCCTTTAGGAACCCATATCAATTTTAGGTGGAATTTTTCTTTTGAATGGACATTTGTAGGCAACATGTCCTATTTTTTCCCACAAAATTACATTTCAAAATGAGGTGATACATTTACGAGGTGTTTTAACAAAGGTGGTGGGATTTAGTGAGAACCTCTCACAAACTGCTCCACTTCATTTCCGATTACGACCTTGTTAGCAAGAATCATGTCCAAGCTCTTTAAGCACCGGACCTTAAACTTGTTTAGGTCTCTTTGAGTAGCAAGTTCTCCTCTTGTTGCATCTAAGTCTTCACACTTCAGAGCATGGGGTAGAGAAGGGTTTTAAAGACTATTGAACTTACTTGTAATAAAGCATGTTCTTTCTAAGCAAATTGAACTTTACTAATAGTTCACATTCATCAATCAACTCATGAAAAAAAGCCATAGAAAGTTCATCGAAAAGATAATTAACTCGCTAACCCTTCTCCAAATGCCATTAGTGCTAAGTTTGCTCCTTTGTTGCTAGCTTCTTCAATCTGAGTCACTTGAATCATCCCATGGCCTTCAAAGACTTTTTTTTCTTGAATTGCTTCTTCATTGAGGGTATTCATTCTTGAAGTGTCCCCACTTTTGCATTCAGCAAATGAACTTGGTCCTTTTTGTGCCAAATTTGCTTTTTTTGTATCATTTTTAAATTTGTTCTTTCTTATAAATTCTTAAAACGGAAGTTAGAAGTGCAATGTCATTACTATCCTCATCACTGATGTTCCTTTCAATGGTCTTGTGTTCTATGTCAAGCATCCTTCCTTCCTGCTTTTTGAAGGGGGTTCTAAACTCTTCATGAGTATTTTTGGCACGCCATCTCAGAGGTCATTAGAGATCCAATAAGTTCTTCAAGCGGAAATATTTTTAAGATCCTTGGCCTCTTGAATGGCCGTGGACTTTTGGATCCCAACTCTTTGGAAGGGGATCTAAAATTTTAGTTACAACCAAAATTAGAAAACTTTTTACCAAGAGCTTTAAGTCCATTGATGACATCCAGAAATCGGTGTAATATGTTAATGGACTATTTGTTTCATCCAAAAAAAAGTTCATAGAATGCACAAGAATGTTGATTTTGGACTCTTTTCACCTACTATTTCTTTCATGAGTGATTTCAAGAGCGCTAAATATCAAATGCCGATTCACAAATCAAAACTCATTTTTATCAAGCACAAAATAAGGCATTCAACTTTGCATTGAGAGCAAAAATCTTCCTCATCCCACCACTCATCGAAGAGAAGATTTTACAAAAGCCATTTTCAACAATTCAAAAGTTCAAGTCCATGGAATGAGAAAATCTCATACGAGTCTTCCAATATGAATAATCCCACCATTAAACATAGGATGACTAGTAATGGAGTGACCCTCTGCATAATGTGAGTAGGCCATCTTCTCTGGTTTTTAAAATCAATATACGAGCAAACCTTGTTTCCATAACAATTGAAAGGATCTAAAAGGCACCAAGAGGGGGTGAATTAGTGCAGCAATTAAAATCGCATTTTGAAATCGATTTTTGTAAAACACAAGTTCAGGAAGATTTATTTGCAAAAGAGAACTTGAAAGTAATTGTTAATGAAAAGGAAATAACTATGAACTAAACAACTTGTAGCCAAGTAATGAAATGATTCAAGAATGTAAACACTCACACATTTATGGACAACAATGATATAGTGGTTCCCAAATGACACATCCACTTTTGAAGGTTTTACGTATGAGGTTCTTCCACTAGCAACTTTGAAGGGGAAGGACAAACACCCTTTTACAACCCTTTAAAGAAGTTCACACTTTTGTACAAGATTTTCAAGAAGAAGAAGAAGGTGAACACTTAGCAAGACACAAGACTTTTTCAAAAGCTCTCAAGACTAAGAATTTTTTGCTCAAAAGGTTACCCTTTTCAGAAAGGGGGGGTATTTATAGATCCCAAAGTGGATTCAAATTGGCTCCAAATTTGAAATCAATTTGGAGTTCCTGTGTTTCTGGTGGTTGGTAGGTGTTAATCATTGCCATTCTGCTTGACCGACGGTGGCTGCTGTTTAACGATCAAGGCTTTACCGACTCAATTTAGTGGAATGGCGGTATCGTCATTTCCGTGGACAAAGGTTTCCACTACATTAAAGTGTTCCACCGTAAGCGTTTCCATATCAGTTTAGGTTACCAAAGCGGTTCCACCGCCTATTGTCTGGGTAGGCCAATGGCGGCACGACATCACCAATCGGTTACCCCATTCTGGACAAATTAATTCTGCCGGCCTCCAACTTGGCTCTTAGAGGCCCTGCTGGTTCAACCCATTTAGTAAGATTTTCCTAAATCCTGTTTACTCATGTGCAAACCATTTTAACTTAAAAAAAACATAACTCAACGGATTTGATCCGACACTTCTTCAAGTCAACTTCCCGAAGAAGTTTTTACCCCCAGATTTCTAGCAGTTCATGCTTCCTTCAACCATTTCCAATGGTCTCCCAAAGATACTGATCGTGAGATGAAGCTCAACGAAGTTCAAGTTCCCCGTGACCTTCCTGAAAGTTACAAACCTTGAACTCCATCTTCGAGATGGACTTCACCCTCAAAAAACTTTATGTTTTTCCCCCATCAGAAGATGATGGTTCCAAGAAGGGGAGGGAGAAAAAAATCTTCAACTTCCATAAAAAATCATTTAAACCCTCAATTATCGGCTGGACCCTCAGAAATCACTCTTTATGCTTCTTCCCATCGAAAGTTATTCCTTATTAAAAAAACTAATTTATTCCCAATAAAATTGAGAACTTCAAATATTTTCACCAATTGACTTCATCATCAAAACCGAAAGATCACAAGATTCAAAAATCATCAAATGAAAATGAAAAGAAACAGGAATTACCATACCCAATTTCTACCAAAGGACAATTAACCCATACATCACTATTTTGTGAAATCCTCCAACATTTCAATGGCTCTAGAGTGAACAAAAATGAAAGTTAGTCAATTTCCATATGCTTAGTTCACGAGTGTCAGATTTTTGACTGACAAATAAATGTGTTTCCATATTTTTGGGAATGTTCTTTAAAGAAATTTTTTGAATCCTTCCTTATAGATATGAAATATCCTACAAATGTTAATATCTATGCTTTGTTTACCCCCATCTGTACTATTTTGAAGTTCAAGACTCCTCTGGCATGTTGGCTTTTGAGATATAAGGTACATCCACTAAAAGAATCCAACCTTTAAATCAAAACTTGTTCCTCTCGCGATGAGCCTAAGAAACCCTGATTCTTTCCTTACAATTGAATAACTACCAAAGTCCTAAAAAAATTATATTATAAATTATTCAATTCTTATATGAAATCAAAATGGATTTCTCATCCATGATCCGAACAGGTAAAGGCTTAAATGGATTTGAATCATAATAGGACCAAAATACGAAGATATTTAATTTGTAAACAGTGGGTTAGTATTTAAAACTTGCTACCACTTGCAAATGCACCCAGATAATCCATATAGAACCAAAGATCATATCTCTTAAGGAAAATTGTTTTAAAAATTTATAACGAATGAATTAAATTATTGATAAAAACGACCCAACTTTTCACTAGCCATATGTTAGCCATATGACACCGCACACTTAAAGACTAATAGGGAAAAAGAGAAATTTTAAATCCTGGTTGTTCAACAAACTTCCTTTAGCAATAAAACTATTAAGTGCACTGACATCCATTTGAAATAAATTATAAAGACTAGCAACGATCGGCATGGTGCTTTACTGAAATAGTCGTGAGAAACCATGCTTTCTTCTTGATTGAAACTTTGCCCTAACTTTTCTCTTCAATCAACCATGCCTTTCTTTTCATCTTAACAAGATTTACACCGCCGGATAAAAATCTCAGTAGAGACTACACCTAAGATCCCTCATCAAATCTAATAGTCCCCTAGAATTGGACTATCCCCAATCATCTTACCAATGCACTGGGTTTTCCAAAAGAAAGTCCCAATAATGTCTAAGAAGTAAGAACCTCCCATTTGATGTTCTGCGATTTGATGGTCTCACACCATATACACTAAAATTTGAGAAGAGATGCATCCAGACATTTGAGGATCTCATTCAACCATCAAACCATGTTGGTCAAAATCATTAGTGAACTCATTCCCCATTAAAAAAAAACACTTGAATCTGTGGTATAACCGTACAGTGATTTAAAACCGAAGGCTTTTAGAATCATATATGGACGGTATATCACTTAAGAAAAGATGCCTTCAACAGACTGGGATTTTTTTCGAAAAGACAGGAGAACTATTAGGTCAAGATAAATTGAATTTGAAATTGAAAACTTTAAAAATAAGAAATCATGATTTTTGGCTATCAACCATCCAAGGGTCAATCTACAATATATCAAAAAAAAATGAAAGATAAAGTGAAAATTAACATATTCTGCAATTTAAATTTTTGTGCATTTATTTATACTACTCCATAAGGATTAGAAGTTATGGTTATATTCATATTTTTCTATTTTAGAAGTTCCCATGATAGTACATGAAATCAAGAAACCTGGCATCATTTTAGTGGGATTTACAATCCATTTAAAGCATCTTAAAAGATGTAACCTCAGGACCAGCCAAAAATAAGCTACCAAAAGATCCCAACCTATCGTCACTCATCAAAGATTTATTCCTAGCCCTCAGGAATTACCCTAACGGGAGACCAATCGGGTTTTGGTTTCCATTGCTTTTAATGTTTTCCTACATTATATGACAGTCTTTGTCTTAAATGGACATAATGCTCTAGAACTGGAACACATCCATATGATGTCTCAATACAAGGACACCTAATCGGATATCCAATAACAAGCATCATATCTCAAAATCTAAAACAATACTTGCCAACACAATCAATGCTTACCTATATATTATTTGGCCATGAGTCAATCATAGATCGTAACCCATTTACCATTTTAATATTATCTCCATAATAATTTTTTTCATAATATAAGGGTTACTAATACCATGCTCATACAAGTCATATAAAACCATCACCATCTAAAAAAAAACTTATTTGTTATATATATTTGCATCCCCACCATATATATATCCCTATATATATCTTTGGGGTGGATGATGGATGATAAGCAATCCTACGTCGTGGTCACACCATGATCCATCACAAATTCATGAAGATGTTCCTCTTAGGGAACCCAAATACCATCATCAAGATTGGCTTATATGGATAGACCATGCAAACATGTTCCGGATCATTATTTATAAAAGGCCTGTAAAATGAGACCTAATGATAAGTTGGCCTTTATTAGGTATACTATCTCCCACACCTACATATTTTTCCTCAGATTAATGGCCACATACCCAATAATGTAGCTCTTATTGGATTTAATAAACGAGAAAATAATGCTGTGTTTACTGATATCCAATAACATAGGGGTTCATCACATATCTTCATATACATAGCATCACACGATACACATATCATGTAGGACTGACCCTAAAGCCCACATTTAAAATTAAATATTTTAATTGAGTAATATTTTCTGGCAGGAACTCATTTGAATTATCAATAATTATGGTAATTTTAAAAATAACCACTGAATTACCAGGACAAAATTACTAGGCTACTACACTACATAATCCAAGTCACAAGTGTCATCTCTCATGTGATTGACTTGTCGGGCACATATGACTAGCGACCGTGAATTCCTAAGCATGCTATGGGGTGGACGAAAGGAGGTCAAGCATCCACTCTAATGGGATCCACATGGTGTGGCTCACCTTTTAAGGGCTTCAGTCAGGGAGAGGAGAATGTAAGGTGGATACCGTAGCCTGCAGCCACTCGACCTGGGTTCCCTCTCCTATTTGGAGTAGAAGCCCTTGTAAAACCCCTAATGGATCTTTGCCCTATTGGATCCCTGGATTCTATTTAACAACCCACTTGCCTCTAGTTTAATGGCTGGGCCTACCCAATACCCAGCTCTTATGGATTATCCATGGATCCACAATACAGGATTATAAGATATCCATAAGAGAGGACCCAAATATCTCATATCTAAACTCTACTCACGCAACACTCCACCATACGATATGACCCCTCTAGATTAATATCATGAGCCATACCGTGACTCATTTGACTCTATCCATAATTCCATTAATCATCACTTAACGGAATAGGCTTATCGTAGTCCCTAGATAATATATGTGATCCAATCATTTTGATCTATCTATCCTCAATTACCATATACCTATAGTTCCTCATCCATCTAATATCCCAAAGATCATATATCTATGGTGCATATAAGGCCCAAATGAAAGTTTCAATTGAGTCTCGCCTCAATCGATTCTTAGAGAACTCTTTTCTCTCCATCTAAACAACCTCCGGCTAGGATTTTCCTACAAGAAGGACACATGGATATTCTTCTCATGATACCCCAGAGTGGATGATCCTCTATCGAATAACACTAATTGCCTTCATAAAAGTTGGTTAACATTCCCAAGAACCAACAATAGCAAATCAAACTTCAAACACGTAAGTCCCATCAAAGAATGGAGTACTCATGCAAGGCTGTAGCTGTGTCTCAAGTCCGGCGAAGGACATTCATCAGACTACGGAACCGTGGATGTCGTATTAATAACCAAAGATTCCGCGAGCGTATCAATCAAGAATCATTCTCCAATGAACACTTGCATTATATCCATGTCCCACAAGTAGCTATGAAAACCAACCACCTTCATGGATGGGTATACAAAGATACCAAAGCTTATTCGACATCTCAATATCTCGGCAAACCTGGCGACCGTGGATTATTAAGGGTTTGTATTTAAAGGTGAATCGCCTTATTATCGATACTGCGATCACTTATCCCACCATTGTACATATCTGGGCGACATCACAATATACATCTAGATAATGTGAGAAAATATCAAGAATCATAAGCAAAAGAGATTATTGATGTTGTAAACAGGGCGTCATCACCACGTGATTGGTTTGGTGTAGGCACCTATAATCCAATACATCTCCCACTCTGGACCTAAAAAAGCCAATCACCTATGTGTTTGATGATCCCCATCAGACCTCTACGACGTCAAAAGACAATCTAAGTCAATGGCTTTGTCACTGATCTGCAATGTTATTCTGGATGAAACTCTTTCCACTACTATATCTCTTTTGAAATATTATCTCAATAATCCTAACATCTCATTTGACCCTGCTCTCTTATTTGAGTAATCGCCTCGCATTGTCACAAATATATGGAATCCATTTCCAAGACAACCTCCTAAATTTACGAATTTAATTGCTTTATCCGCATCACTCCTTTGTTGTCTCTATCGCAGTAATGTATTCCACCTCCAGGTCGAAGAGTATCTTGCCGCAACTCTTTCAGCCCAGAAACTTCCTCCATTTGAACTGAATAAAACCCTAAATTAGACTTAAAAGTAAGAAAAACGGATTGGAAATCCAGGTCCTCATGAGAGCCCCTCAACCCGCGCTACTTGGCTCCTTGAGCCCGGCCGAGAGATGCTTAGTCCTTAGTTTCATTGATACACTTGGCCACTTTTCCAAGAGAAGTTGATTCGAGTGATACCGAATGAAAACACTTCACTATAAAATCGATTTACATGGTACATAGTATAAAGATAAATATTAGACCGTTTCAAAAATATTTAAATCATTAAATGTTTGCAACCTTGATCCAAGAGTGTTTAGGATAACCCTATAAAGTTCAACTATTTGATGTTATTAGACCCTCCTCTTAGAATTTTTCATGTCAAATCATAACTTGATCCAATGGTTACCCATACACAAGCATCCTCTTTTGAGATATTCATCTCTTATTATTTTGAATCAAACCCAATACGTAGGGATATTCATATGAACCCTGCCCCAATGGATTAGGTATCATACCCCTCAAGACTTTTTAAAGAGCTCCTGAATTCTCACATCTTTCCTTATATATCGTTAGCATCCACATACAGTAAAACTTTACAGTTGACAAATTGATTTCATGTACATACAATGTCGCGTCATTGGATCCATAAAATCTGGTTCATCAAATTTAATTCCAACTTAAAGTTTAGTCTATGTGATGTGGTAAGATTATAACCCCAGTTATGGTCCATTCCGAAGTACCTAATGTTCAAGTTATATCATATATACATTTTCAAGATTGTTGTTGAGGAATGTGATTTACACATCCATCTATCAGATGATACATATGCTGATATTGTGTTCATTATTTTCGATGATTTAACTCGCTATAACGCAGAAGGTTTCACCGGACAACAAAGTGTACTTTTCATTTATACTCTACCACTGCCTCGTTTTACAAAAGTCTTTATCACTCTTCACCTGTTTCGGATTCTTTCTGAACATTTACTTGCAGCTAATGAGTACAATACTCAAAGCATCAACTAGTCAAACCTTGGCTGGAGCGCATGAAATCCATCTTTAAATTCATGGGTTTCTTATCACTTCGCAGCCTATACTGCATAGGTTCCTTTGTAGGTCTCGAGAATCAATATCCTCAACATCCTCTCTGATATGTCCCATATATCTCTTAGAGTGAGTGGATACCTCTACCAAATCTACAAAAGTCAGAACTGCGGTACTTAATTCTAATAGACCTTGATTGTGGAACGGTGCTTCGAGCCAGGCTTCCTTTCTAACCTCACCTCAACTCTATCATATATGTTCTGCAAGCCAATCACATGAGTGATGGCAACTGACACTGATATGCATTTTTCCCTTTACTTATGATTATTGGCATTTTATCTTTACATTGCATATATCATGATGTCCTGGATCCAGGCAATGGGAATCGAATTGTGATGAGAGATCAATGTATAATGAGACCAATTCACCTTAAACACGCATCCAAATTATCTCTAGTCATAGGTTAGTTCGGGAGAAGGACATCTAGATAACTGGAGACCTGGTGGCTATATACCCATTCATACGATGGAGGTCGGGGTCCAGCTACCATATGGGGACTAAGGGTACAAGTGTGTGCTCATTGGAGAATGAGTTCATCATTGATCCACCTAACGCTAAGATGGTTATTGATACCTCAATGCTAGACAATTCCGAAGTCCTAGTAGTGTATATCGTCTCAGACTTGAGACACCAAGTGATGTCTTCAGATTAGTACTCCATCTTGGATACTCGACTTATAGGTTTGGAAAGTTCCATACCTAGTACAACCTGGCCATTGGGAGTGGTAGCTAACTTTTACTTAGGCTATTGAGTGACAATAGAGATCTTTCTCAAATTACATGAGAGGAATATTCATGTGTTCTTGCTCAACAAATCCTTGGCCAAGGTTATTCTGATTGAGAGAGAAAGCGGGTTCTCCTCGAGAGAATCCACAAGAGCAAGACTGAGGAGAGACCATATGGGACTGGACAAAGACCATGCCCGGTATAGGTCTTTGGGATATTAGGATGGATAAGAGATTATCAGACACATGGTAATCGAGGACAATAGGTCTCAAAGGACTGGATTCCTCATAATCTAGGGGCGCAGCCATAGTGCCTTACAATGCCCTGCAATGATGAAGTCAGGGGTGAATTATTATAGAGATAATTTACTATTTACAAGGAGTTCTCACAAGTATGACCTTATGACCAAATGATATTGGGCCCAGGGGAGGTCACACACATATGGTAGGTGTTTGACATAAGCAGATGAGATGGATATGAGAGATATCCGCTGGAACCCCTATCTTATTGGATATTCATTAATTTTTTGAATTGGGATCCCTAGATGAGATCCAATAATAATAAGAGATTATTGGATAGAAACCCACTAACTAAGAGGTTGGGTAATTGGATGGAGATCCAATACCAATAGGCAAAAGATCCATTAGGGTGTTTTGGGGGGCCTCTATAAATAGAGGGAACCAAAGCACTATAGGTCGAGGTTTTTGGTAGTACCTCCTATTTGGCTTTTCACCCTAGAGAGAGAGGTGCATCGCCAACTCCCGTGGAAACCGCTAGAGAGGAGGATGCTTGACCTCCTTCATCCTTTCTCCCCATGACAGGAATTTAGGATATACCATCTAGTATCTTCTTTACACGCGGCAGTTTTTGCGATTTATTTTTGACGACCCATCTTCGCACGATGAAGAAACCTACAGGAAAAATTTTGTTTTTCTATTCTTCCATACGCATGTGATGTCGTTCCCTTAGTCGGATTTTCCAATATTGGTATCGAGCTAGTTTGTTCGCAAAGATCGGATCTTTAAACCTGCGGTGTGCTAGAATAGGTTTATGATCCGCTTGACGCTAAAAAAATTCTTTAAAAGGGGAAGAAGGGCAGCAACTATTGCTATGTCGCTTCGCGGTACGGGCCGACGGCAAGGGGCCGCCGCACGGTTAAACCTTGTTAGCTCAGAGTTGAAAGAAGAATCAGGCGAGGAAGACTAGGCAAAGGTTCCCCCCCGCCCAAGCTGGCACCGGAAGGCGGTCGGGCGCTGGAGTATCATTACGGGAACGGCCATACGCACTCCCTTCAGAATGGGGGCAACGCCCTTCATGGTCACCGCCTCCGTTGTCGCCAAGATTCGGGCAAGATGACCGCGTGGCTTACCCGACAGATAACAAGGGTGTAGGGATTAGGGTTTTAGGGCAAAAGATGATTTTACCCCTTGAAATTTCAGAAATTCCAGATTCAAATCCCTTTTGACTTTGATTGACTAAAATACCCTCATTCCTTGAAATAGAATAGATTTTATCCCCTTGGTCAATGACTAAAATACCCTTGGGAATTTAAAAAATTCTTTATGTCCTTGATTAGAAAAAAAAATATATGTTAATTAAATAATTTAATTAACTATTATTTTTTTTCAGTAGTCCTATAAAATAACTTATATATGATGATGACGATGGATAGATGATCATGGACTATGATGATGATGTGTATATGTGATTATTATTATTGGGGCCTCATGAGCCTTTATTTTTTTTATTTATTATTGGGCTCAATATGTCTCAGAATTATGTTGTAATTACAAGAGAGGCTAATGGTAGCATGACTCATGAGGTCAGATGGATGATCCCACTATAAAGATGTGTTGAGATGCCAACCTAATCAACGGCAAAGAGATGATCCATCAGGGGGGCATGGAGATGAACCAAGTACACACTCCAGATTCGATATGGAGTGATGGGTTGGGCCTAATCCCATCAGGATAGATGGGATCCATGATCATCGGGTGTGATCGTCATGTGATGTGTGATTGATTAGTTATATATATATATATATATATATATATATATATATATATATATATATGTATATATATATATTAAATATATATGTGTGACACATATGTGACATTATATTAGAGACCAAACCAAAATCTTTTCTATTAATAATATTAAGTTTAGTAAACGTGAGGTAATAAGATTGACCCACGTGGCCTTCCATCATTATAGGTAGGAACCCATTCCCCTGTAGTAGGTTGAGTTGGTCGAAGTCCCTCGAGACCACCTATATCGTTTCGCCATCTTATCTTTTATGACATAGAGATGTCATCGTGACCGGAGGACATGGTATGCTTGGTCGAGTCCTTCGAGATATATATCACCTAATCGAAACTCATCTCAACCATGGTTAATGACTCTAACCAAACATCATGGTTAATGAGTCCTCGAGGCCATGGTGGTTCTGAGGTTGAACAGGATGGGAATCACAAAGGAGTTGTGATTGGCAAGAGTTGCCTACCCATGGCTTAATGTGATCGGGTGAGTCCTCAGGTTATGTTAAGACGCCGATTGGACCCTGATCCCCACTAGAGATCCGCTGGGGCTCCTCATTCACATACCCAAAGGGTGTTGTGTGTCTCGTGAAAAATTAGTGGGAATACATTAAGATAGAAGTCCTTATCTTAATTATTTAAATTTTTACAAAGTCTCGCATGTTATTTATTTCTGGCACATCTTTTATTTTAAAAAATGCTTTCAAATCCTTTACGTGGCATACTTGATGCCAACCACCCATACGGGTCTCAAATTATATGGATTGGTTTCAATCTTAAGAATCATTCTCACAACATGGAGAAAATCACATATGTCCTTGATATATAGTGATCCTACGATGAAGGGCAAGCTGGTGATGAGATCACTTATGTGAAGTACTTAGATGATTCCACTCTTTGTTAGTGTTATATGTTGGCCTCTATGACTACTAAGTTACAAAGACAAGATGAAAAATATGGATGCTAATTCATACCCTACAGCATCCATAAACAATTTGAGGAACAAGGAAGAACTTAATGATATGAGATATCAAAAGAGTCTTTTTCCTCAATAGGATGATTGAGGGGGACACGATTCAAAACCATGTCCTTAAGATGATCGGGAGTGGATCGAGAAACTCAGGTCTAGAATGGTCCCAGAGGATAACCTGTGTGGATCTTGTGCTTCAATCCCTACTAGATTTCTTTTTTCAATTCATAATGAATTTTAATATGAACAAACTTGAGGTGACCCTCCCCAGAGCTCCTCAATATGTTGGAGAGAAGCAGAGAGCACCATCAAGAAAGAGAAGTTAAGTTTCTACACTGGTGAGACCAGAAAGAAAAGGAAGGTGAGAAGACCCTTAAGAAGGCAAGGTCAAATGGGTAAGGCAAAGGTTGCCAAGAAAGACCCAACAAAGGACAAAAGCATGGCTTTCCACTACAGCAAAAGATGGCAATGGAAGAGGAACTACAAAAGAGTACCTGGCAGAGAGGGTAAAATGGAAGTCATAAGCTTTACAGGTACATTCATGATCAATTTATTATAGAATCTTTTGATAACACATGGGTATTAGATATTCCGGGAGTGCTTATCATATTTGTAAATTCATTGCATGTTCGGCAAGACTAGAGATTGAATACGTGAGATGGACCTAAGACGGGCAATGAAGCAAAGGTTCACAGACCGGCCGCTGGCAAGGTCACCTTACATTTATCCGGTGGAGCTATTATTGTATTTAGATGATGCTATTATGTTCCTTCTATTATCAAAAATATTATTTTCATTCATGTTCGATTTGTTATGGATATAAATTAGTTTTTTTAAGAACAATGGTTGTTCAATAATATTAGATGATGAGATCATCATGAGAGGAACATTACATAAACGGTTTATTTATACGATATAACTCCACATATCATGAGTGTAAGTGAGATGCAAGAGGAAACTGAGAAGTGGAGAACCGACAGAAAGAGTATTAAAAACCCTTCGAATGATCGAGAAGGTGAGTATTACTTGAGTCTGAGGAGTTCACAGTTCCTCAAAGACTATGGAATTTTATCCCAATGGACACCACACATACACCACGCCTTTAATGGTGTAAAAGGAGGAATGCACATCAATCGTTAGACATGGTGCATTCCATGATGTGTTTCACCCACCTACCCATCTCATTCTCGGGATATGCCCTTGAGAGACCATAGTTACCTTCGAATGTATTCCAACCAAATCAGTGATGTCTACTCCATATGAGATATGGAATGGGAAGATGTTTGATCTTAAAGTTGTTAAGATTTAGGTCGCTTTGCCCATGTTAAGAGACACAACCCCAACAAGTTGGAATCTAGGGAATGGAATGGTAAGTTCGGGGATACCCAAAGGAAACTTATGGGTATTATTTTATCACCCTAAGGACCAAAAGGTCTTTGTAGTTAAAGAGCAAGTGTTCCTTGGAGAAGGAACACATTCTTAGTGGAGACAGTGGGAGCATGATAGAGTTTTTAGGTTGGAGAACCCAGCTCAAGCACCATTCCAAACGGTTGGAGATACCTAACACACAAAGTTCCAACTTTAAGTAGGTCCCATAGAGTATCCATCTCCCCCAGAGAGATATGTGAGACATATAAAAGAGAGGATGTTGGAGGATATTGATCCCAAACCTAGGAGGTTACCACAGAGCATAAGACTAGGAAATGGCAAGAAGCCATGAATTGTAAAATGGATTCCATGTACCCAACAAGGTTTGGAACCCAAGTTGATGCACCAGGGGTATTGTACCCATTGGTTGTAAGCGGATCTTCAAAAAAAAAAGATTGAGTAGATGGAAAGGTAGAGACCTATAAAAGCAAAGCTAGTGGCTAAGGGGTATCGTCAAAGGCAAGGTGTTGAATTATGATAAAAACTTTTCATTTGTAGCCATAAACTAAAATCCATTCGAATTTATTGGTTATCAGAAGACACTATGATTATGAGATCCGGCGATGGACGCCAAAACCTCATTCTCAATGGTAACCTCGAGAGGAGGTGTATATGAGGATAAGGGATTCCATGTCCGTGGATAACCCGGATAAGGTGTGCAGGTTGCTTAGGTCCATTTATGGATTGAAGCTAAAAGCTTCTTAGGGGTTAAACATAAGATTTGATGAGCATTCGATCTTATGACTTTAAGAACCAAAGATGAACCAGGTATACAAGAAAGAAAGGGAGCATCACCTTTTTTGGTATTATATATGGATGACATCCCTGATCATTGGGAATGATGTGGGAATGCTCCTCAAGAAGAATCAGTTATCTAGGAATATCTCATGATGAAGGACTTAGGGGAAGCATCCCCAACATGGGGGGATATGGATCTATAGAGATGTATCCAAGAGGATGCTTGGCTTGTCCTAGTCCGTGTACATAGACACCATTGTCAAAAGGTTTGGCATGGAAAATTCCCAAAGAGAGGTCTCATACCAACGAGACATGAAATATCACTTTCAGGAGTATACCCTCAAAGACTCTTGAAAGAAAGGGCACACATGGATATGATACTACCATATGCATCAAGATAGGAGGATCATATATGCTATACTTGGTACCAGTTTGATATAGTGCATGCTCTTAGTGTCACTGAGCGCATATCAAAATCCAAGCTTAGAAACCATTGGAAAGCAGTAAAAAATGTATCCCAAAGTACTTGAGAAGGACTAAGGATCTTTTATGTTTAGGAGGAGGTAGCCTCAAGGTTGAGGGTTACACCTGACTCCAGCTTTCTAGTCCTGGATGCTGATGATAGCAAAGTCTAATTCAGTAGTATGTGTTCACCTTGAATGGAGGAAGATGTCGGAAGAGTTCCAAGCAAAGACACTACCGACTCGACCACAAAGGCGAATACATGTCACACGGAGGAGGCAAAAAGGAGGGAGTTCGATGAAGAAGTTCATCATAGATCTAGAGTCGCCCCAATGAGGAGTGATTCCCCTTATATTGGGACAACTATGGATGATTATCAAATAAAGGAACCCGTCTCTCAAACACGTTCTAAGGAGGTTCTCACTTATTAGAGAGATCGCGGCAAAAAAGATGTAGTAATGGAAAGAGTTCCATCCAAAAGATAACATTGCAGATCCATAACAAAGCCATTCATTTGATTGTTCTTGGAGCATCCATAGAGGTCCTGGCGGGGATCAAACATGTTAGTGATTGGCTTTTTAGGTTAAGTGGAGAGATTGAGTTATATATGTTCTAAAACCAATCACATGAGTGATCGACACTGGTGGAAGGATATGCATTTTTTCTTTTTTTATTATTAGGCATTATATCACATTATTTCGTGTTGCATATATTGTGATGTCCGGATTCGTGCAATGGGAATGGATCGACGTGATGGGATTACGATAATGAGACCCATTCACCTTTAAACATAGACTAAAATTATCCCGGTCATAGGTTACTGGAGAAGGACATCGAAGATAACAGGATAGATGGGTGTGTCAGAGTACCATTCATATGATGGAGGTAGTTGTCTCATAGCTACTGTATGGGGGACACTAAGGGTACAAAGGTGTGTGCTCATTGGAGAATGAGTTCACGCATTGATCGCCACTAATGAATGGGATGGTTATTGATATCTTAACGAACCGAAAAACATTCGTAGTCCCAAGTAGTGTACCCTGGTCCTCAGACTTGAGACACCAAGGATGTCCTATATGAGTACTCCACTCTTTTTGACATGGACCATAGGTTTGGAAAGTTCGCATCTAGAACGCTGGGTCGGGAGTGGTAGCCAACCCACGAGGGCTATTGAGTGTCAATAGAGGATCATCCCGATTACAGGAGATGAATATCCCACGGTGTTCTTACTCGAACAAATCCTCGCCAAGGTTATTTGGATTGGAGAGAGAAGAGTTCTCGGGAGAATCCCACAAGAGCAAGACTCGAGGAGAGGAAGATGGGCCTGGACAAACACCATGCCCTGGAGATAGGTCTCGGGATAGATGGATAAGAGACTATAGATACATGGTAACCGGAGGATGAAAGTTCAAAAAGGATTGGATACCTATGTCGCTCTGGGGCAAGTATAGTGCCTGGTACGTCCAACAATCGATGAGTTGGGTGAATTATTAGAGAGAACATTCACCAAGTCGGCGAGTTCTCGAAAATATGATCACGGCCACTGATATTAGGCCCAGAGGGTCGCCACATATATGGTAGGTGTCGATGATCAGTGGAGGTTCCGGATATGAGATATCCACAAACCCCTATCTTATTGGATATCTATTAAGTTTTTGAATTATTGGACTCCAAAATGAGATCCAATAATCACTAAGAGATTATTGGGCAGAAACCCACTAATCCAAGAGGCTTGGGTACTGGATGGAGATCCAATACCCAATAGGCAAAAAAGATCCATTAGGGTTTTCAAGGCCTTTATAAATAGGGAGGAACCAAAGCTTTATAAGGTGGGGTTTCTTTTGGTAGCCACCTGTTCTCCTCCGAGAGAGAGAGAGGTGCATCATCAGCACTCCCATGTAGGATATCGCTAGAGAGGAGGATGTTGACCTTCATCCTCTCCCAGATCTTAGGAATTCTAGGGATATACCATCTCCTCCTTTTTTTTTTTACACATGAAGTTTTCGGATTTGTTTTTTTGACGCACTCCATCTTCGCACAATATCGTAAAAAACTTTCTATGGGAAAAAGGGTGTTTTATTTTTCTCAGTTTCTTCCATCGCGACACGATGTCGCCCCTCGATCTAATTTCCCCAACATGTCACTGAGTGGCTCGTCAAGGCTGAAACGATTGACTAAATCGAAAGTCTCCCATGGTGCTTCTTGACAGACAACTCCGCAGTTCTTGATGCAGGTTCACCCCGCTTACGGCCTCCACAAAGCGATCCGGCTTCGCCGGGTTCTAGCCTCACGATGGTCGAGGTGGCATTGCCCCTCGATGGGTGTTCGCAGTTAGCGATGGTATGGGTTTCAGGCGATTCGCCCAAGAGGGCATTCCGCGAAACGCACCATGACCATTTTGACCGACTTGTTGTTCAGGGATACTAGCACCTTAGCGGGCCGGCAATGAAATGCTAAAGGCGATATCTATGATGGAAAGGGCGCAGCAAAACGGAAATCTTTTTTCTGCTTTTTTGAATCAACGATGGTTGTTAAAAGTATATCCAAGACAATGGACACATAGTTAAAATCCCATGAGGCGATCTAAGAACTGACGCTTGTGTTCCAATCGCATAACTTTGAAATTCTTTTGCTGTGACATTAGCATGCACAACGAAGAATGGAAAACAAAACATCCCAGATGTCAAATGGTTTCATCGTGTTAAGAAGATCGACGATCCAAAATAACCAGATGGAACCTAAAACTACATATATAAAAAAATTCTTTCTAGGGAGATACAAGATATCCTGAATTGGTTATAGATTCACGGGTGGATGAAGGAGCTCAAGTTGGTCCTCCTTGATAATGGTGATCCACGCGCATTAATGATGAAATGCACCTCGGGAGAGTGGTAATAAAGAGGTGGGTGGGGGAAATCTTAGTGGGAGCAACATGACACGCAGGAAAAAAAAACAAAACCCCAAGCGGGAAACAAAAAATTGATTGAGGGAAGTAAGATTGGAAAAGGTCAAACAAACTACCGAAAATGACATAATGTAAAAGAAGACATAGGAGATGCTAGACTATTTCCCCGGCGTCCCCAGCTTTTTGGGAGAGGATGAAGGGATGGTCAAGTGTCGAGAACTCAACTCAGCATCCATAATCCGACTGTGGGTCGCAATGATGAAAAATCTAAGAGGGAATGTGAGGGTTGCTAAAAAAAAAAACCTCCTTTATAGCTTTGGTCGACCTCCTTATTTATGGGAGGTCTTTGAAATCCCCAGGGGATTTGCTCTATCGGGTTTTGTCTCCATCCAAATAACTTTTCGATTTGGTTGTTGAAAATACCTTCTGATAAATAATTTATCGATTCCATCTCGTGATCCAGACTTGAACTCTTAATGGATAAATAAATATTAAAATAAAAGGATATCTTTATATCCTAATAACTCAATATGTTGAATGCAACACCTATGATGCGTGTGACCCTTAGGCCCAATATCGAGATAAGTATGAGTCATAATGCTTATGAAGACATAAGTGAATTATTATTCTCATACATACCCACCCAACTCACCAAAATGGACTTATTAGCCACCAGTGCCCCTAGGAACTAGCCATGGATGTGGGGAATCCAAGGTTTTTGGACCTATTCACCCTCGCCAAAATGTATTTATAGCAGTCCCTTATCCATTTGAAATCTGGAACTTGCCTATACTCGCTTCGTATAAGTCGAGGAGCTTTATTATGGAGATCTTGCTCTTGTTGGATTCTCGAGGAAGTCCCCTTTCTATTAGGTGGAAAAACCTTGGCCAAGCGATTTCGACATTGTTAAGAACACATGTGGGATATTCTCTCATGATACCAAGAGTGAACTTATAATTCGGGGTGGACACTGGTAATCTTGTTAACCACCTCTACCTTAACGAAGGCAGTTAGATTGGGAACTTTCCAAACCCATGTTTGTGGTAAAGAAAGTGGGACAATTCATACAGATCACCTGTCTCAAGTGGTAAGGACCGATATTATTCATGGGACTACTTATCGCTATATTACCATTACGAGCTAACTAGGTGGTGGTACATCCAAAGATTTCTTTGAACACGATCAGAGCTGAACTCATGGTGGTCCAACTGGCAGCACCTGGTTTGCATCTTTAGTGTCCCCACATGAGTCTCACGACCATTTCATAATATAGATGGGTATACACCTCCATCTCTTTTCCTAAGCATTTTCTTTGAGAAATTGAAAAACTAGGTCAAACCAAGAAAAATTGTCTATGGTTAAAGGTGTTCACCTCCCTACTTTTTCATCAACATCTCATGAACCATCCTATTCCTATAAGAGGCATCTAAGGACTTCCTTCATATGCAATTTGCAAGATAAAGTTGGATAAACTCATTGGGGAGGCAAAAGAGATAAAGTGCATTCAGGTTATCATTTACCAAACCATTATACATGTTTGCACTTACTCTAGATGTATGAGTTTCGGCCTTTGGACCTTGTCTTCCTTATTTATAAAGGCCCCTTGTAAATTCTCACGGACTCTTCCTCTCGGATATCGATCTTTGGTTAAGTCTCTTTTGTTGGATTGAAATTTCCTACCCAATAAACATTCTTTAAATGATTTTAAATATCTATGTGATCCGTCAATACAATTCACCTTATCGATATCCAATAACATAGAGGTTCGAGATCTTGGTTAGCATCGTTTTATTTGAAACCCTAAGTCAGAACACTTACCATAAAGAGGGTCATTCCAATGACATGTCCACCTTTGTTTAATGATCTACAAAACTTTTAACCTTCAAAATTTTTTTATTTCATAATTTTTTACTTTGGAATTTATCGAAATGAATTTCAAAATCTTCTTCAGAATTTCAAATAATACAAGGGAATCCATCTTTGGACTATTTCATGTTTCGCCATAAAAATACCTATAGTTTTGATTTATGAATGGTTTCAATATTTCCATCTTTCTTGATATTGATTGGACTTGGTTCAAAGCTCATACGGGTGTGTTTGTTGTCTAATTCGTTTTTCGTGAGAGGTTTCTTTTCTCTCAAGGATTAAATGACCTTGGAGTGATTTGCGTTCGGTAATGAACACGTTAGTATATTGGATATTCCTCTCGTTATGATTCCAAGAGTGGATGATCTCTTCTATAGGACATCAATTTTCCAAAGGTCGACCACCATCCCTGTCATGTGAAGGTTCTGCCCAGATAGTTGATTGAGCTCCAAACCTTGGAAAGTTCAAGGATGCGGGTGACAATCAAGAACGGAGTAATCATACAAAGCACGTTGTAATCCCAAGTCTAAATGACCATATTTACTATTACCATTTTAATCACTTAACTAAGGGATGAGCGTAAAGTGAAAATCAAATCTAGCAATCAAGAATCAATTAGGATCGTATGTTTATGGGGGTTTGGGATTACACTTGGGAATTAGGAAAGGAGCTTCTTTGAGGTTTTGGTTCTTTGGAGGTTAGGTGGGTGGAGCTTGCATGAAAGATTTTTTTTATTTCTATGGATTTTGAACTTTGAATATTATTGAAATTGAATTTAAAAAATCTTTTAATTTCCAATGAACTTAATGGAATGAATGGGAGAAGAGTTTTTGCACTTAATGCAAAGGCTATGAATGCCTTTTTTTTTGCACTTTGATAAAATGAGTTTAATTGTGTTTTGATTTGTGAATCAAAGTTTTGATATTTGGATTTACTCTTGAAATCACTCATGAAGGCAAACTTAGAAGAGTGAAAGAGTCCAAAATCAATCTCTTTGGTCTTTTCTTATGAATTGTTTTTAATGAAACCAAGTGAGTCCATTAAGAGACATGTACAAATCTGTTTTCTCAGGATGTTGTCAAATGGACTCAAAGCACTTGGTAAAAATTTTTCTAATTTTAAACTTATAACTAAAATTTTTAAGATCCCTTCCAAAGAGTTGGGATCCAAAAGTTAGAAACATTGGTCATTCAAGAGGCCAAGGACCTAAAACGAAAACTTTTTTCTCTGAAGAACTCATTGGTCTTTGATGACCTATGAAATGACATGACATGTCATACTCGGTGCTTTCTTATGATGAGCTTGAGAATCCCCTTCCAAAGAACATAAAGGATATGACATTAAGAACACAAAGAAGACCACTTGTAAAGGAAGAACTTCAAGTGATGGGGACCTTGATGATGAACTTGCACTCTTAACTCAAAAATTCAAAAAAATTATAAGAATGAATAAATTTAAAAATGACACTAAAAAAAATGTTAAACTTGAACAAAAAAAGAACCAAGTCATATGTTATGAATGCAAGAAGCCAAGGCACTTCAAAAAGTGAATGCCCCCAAGCCAAGAAGAACCAAAGAAGGAAAAAAGCTCTAAAGGATGACATGGGATGACTCAAGTGGTGACTCAAGATGAAGAAGCAACAAAAGGAAAAGAGAGGCCAACTTTGCATTAATGGCAACAAAAAAAAAAGAGGTATGTGAGTTAATGATGAAGATTTATCTTTCAAGCAAACTTTCAATTGCTTTTCATGAATTATTTGATGAGTCTAGAGCTATTAGTAAAAAGTTTAATTTATTAAAAAAGAAGCATGCTATTTTATAAGATAAACTTAAAAGTTTTAAAACTCTCTTTAACCCCATGCTCTAAGTGGGAACACTTGAGGCAATAAAAAATGAGAACTTGCCATTTAAAGAAACCTAAATAAGTTTAAGGTTGGTAGCAAGGGCTTGGACATGATTGATCTCAAACAAAGGGTCATGAAAAAAGAAGTATTATTGGATTTGTAGTGGATCTCACCAAACTCCAACCACCTTCATTAAAGGACCCACACTATATGTATCTTCTCATTTGAAATGTAATTTTGTTACAAACCCAAACATGTTACCTACAAATGTCCATTTAAGAAACTTAGCCCACAAAGGTTAATATGGGTTCCAAAGGAATAAAGAACTCAATGAATAATGACAACATTTAGTAGATCAATTTTTTTGAGGCACCCAAGTTTAAATGGGTACCTAAAACCATCCTCTTTTGTAGACATTCACCTACACAAGCTAGGAGTAAAAGATGGTACCTTGATAGTGGATGCTCAAGGCACATGATCGGAGATCCATCTCAATTCTCTAAGCTCACTAGCCAAGATGAAGGGTATGTCACCCGGAGACAACAAAAGGGTAAAATCATTGGCAAGGGAACCATAGGTAACAAATCAAGTTTTTCAATTGATAATGTGTTATTGGTAGATGGTTTAAAGCACAATCTTTTAAGCATTAGTCAATTATATGATAAGATATATATTCATGAAATTTGAATCTAATGCTTGCACTATTGAAAAACCACACAACAACACATCTATGATTGCACTAAAAAAAAAAAATAATACCTACCATAAACATTGATGATCTTAGTAATGAAATATGTTTTTTTTTTTTTTTGAATAATGATGCTTGGCTTTGGCATAGGAGATTAGGTCATGCTAGCATGAAACTAATCTCTAAAATCTATCTAAAGGACTTGTGAGAGGCATTCCCAATGTTAAGTTCATTAAAGACAAAGTATGTGATGTTTTGTCAACTAGGAAAATAAATAAAAACTAGCTTTAAACTAAAGAATCAAATAAGCACCTCTAGACCATTACAATTGATCCATATAGATTTATTTAGACCAATTGACACAACAAGTTTAGGAGATAGCAAATATGTGTTTGACATTGTAGATGACTATAGTAGATACACTTGGACCATTTCTTGGCTCACAAAAGTGATTATTTTAAATATTTCTAAATTTTGTAAACTTGTTCAAAAGCGAAAAGGGTTTCATGATTTCAGCGATTTGGAGTGATCATGGTGGTGAATTCCAAAACCATGACTTCCAAAATTTTTATGAATCTAATGGATATAACCACAACTTCTCTACTCGAGGAATCCTCAAAAAAATGGAGTAGTAGAAAAAAAAAATAAGAATTTACAAAAATGGCAAGAACCATGTTAAATGAAATTTTTTACCCAAATATTTTTGGCCAATGGCCATTATTATGGTTTGCTATATCATGAATAGAGTTCTAGTAAGACCATCTTTATCTAAAATCCCTTATGAATTGTGGAATAACAAAAAAAAAACTAAATATTTTTATTTTAAAGTTTTTTCATATAAATGCTTTATCTTGAATAAAAGGATGTCTTAGGAAAATTTGATGCAAAAATCCGATAAAGGCATCTTTCTTGGTTTTTTCCATTTTCTAAAAGTCTTTTGGTGTTTTTTAACAAAAAGAACTTGGTTATAGAAGAGTTCTATTCATGTAGTTTTTAATGAAGTTTTGAATTTAAGAAAAATAATTTTAATGATGATCTTAGAATGATTTGAATTTGAATGAACCCTCTCTTAAAAATAGCAAATTAGATGCATCTACTTCCAAAATTTCCTTACCTAAGGAATGGAAGTATGTAGATGCCCATCCAAAGGAACTAATTATAAGAGACAATCAAAAGGGAGTTCAAACTCGTTCCTCTTTTAAGAATTTTTTTGTCGCAGCGCCACTTTCCTCTCTTAAATTGAACCTAAGTGCATTGATGAAGCCTTGAAAAATGATTCTTGGGTTATGTGAATGCAAGAGGAATTGAACCAATTTGAGAGAATGAATGAGGTGTGGAAGCTTGTTCTAGACTTAGTGACCATTTAGTTATAGGTACTAAATGGGTATTTAGAAATAAACAAGATGAATTTGGTATCATTGGTTGAAACAAGGCTAGATTAGTGGCCAAAGGTTTTCAACCAAAAGAAGGTGCGATTAGAAGAAACCTACCGCCTCATGCAAGATAGAAACCATTAGGATGCTCCCTACCCTATACTAGTAGTAATAATTTTAAATTATTTCAAATGGATGTAAAAAAAGTACTTTCTTAAATGGTTTTATTTAAAGAAAGTGTTTATTTGAACAACTACTTTTTTTGAATACTCTCTTTTTCTAATCATGTGTTTAAATTGACTAAAAGGCTCTCTCATAGGTTAAAACAAGCTCCAAATGCTTGGTATTAGAGACTTAGTTCTTTTCTTATTTTAAATAATTTCACTAAAGGCAAGGTTGAAAACTACATTATTTATTAAATATTTTTAAAAATAATTTTTTTTATTGTTCAAATTTATGTTGATGATATTATCTTTGGTTCTACAAACGAATCATTATGTGAATCATTTTTCCAAGTGTATGAGCCAAGAGTTTGAAATAGAGTCTAATGGGTAAACTAACCTTCTTTTTTAGGATTACAAATTAAACAACTTAGTGATGGTATATTTTTTTAGTCAAACCAAATATGCTTTAGAATTGTTAAAATAATTTAATATAGATGATTCAAAAGCCATCAATACTCCTATGAGTACCTCCACTAAGTTAGACATGGATGAAAAGTAGAAAAGTTTTAATAAAAAAAAAAACATATAAAGGGAATGATAGGTAGTTTACTTTACCTCACCACAATTGAATGGATATCATGTTTTGGTGTAGGACTTTGTGCTAGATTTCAAACGAATCATAAGTTGTCTCATCTTAAAGCCATTAAAGAATCATTAGAAAGGGATTAGGCATGCTAAATTATCTTAATGCATGAAGAAGTTGTATGTTTCTTTTAGAAATTTTTTCAACCTCGGTTTACATAATCTCAACTTGATATTATTTTCAGATTTTTGGATGATATCTTTTTTGATATCATATTTTGAATGATAAACTCTCATTTTATCCTTAAATCATAACATTTTTTAATTCTCCTCCTTCTTGATTGATGAAAGATCATGCCTTTTGATGAAGTATTAAAATTGGTTTTTATACTCCCTTCTACCTTTATTAGAATGATTAAATGAATTTCATAATTTTTTGTATCATTTGAAGCTTAATGTCATAAATTTTTTTGCATAATGATTAAGCTCTCAAGAGTTTATTATACTCTCTCGGGGACTTTTATTCTTAACTCTAGATCATCATGATACCTTATATGACTTTTTTTTAATTCACCTCCTTTTTTATTGATAACAAGGGGGGGGAAAAGAAAGTAATGATGAATGATTGAAAATCTTAATATTTTTTGGTATCATGTATGTTATACCTAAAAGTGGCGTTGATTTGTTGTGATTGTGCATATTGTACTTGATGATTTGAAATTACTTGATGCATAATGTATGAAATCTTGAGACAATATATTTATATATAATCAAATTATTTCACTTGAATTCAAAAGGTTTATTATTTCTTTTGAATTCAAGTTTTATCTTCAATTATGGCATATAGATGAGGGAGTTGAGTTTAACTCCATGATTGGTTGTCATCATCAAAGGGATTATTGGAATCTTGGATTTGATGATGAAATCAATTGAAGTTTGTTATCTAATCTTTTAGATAAGTGATGGGGACTTGATCAAAGAAACAAAACAATTAAAGCAAGAAGAATCAAGTGATGGGGAATCAAAGTTAGAACATGGGTTGAAGAATGGGACAATGGGTGAACGGATGTTGTGGAGTCAACATGCCAATGGTCGAGCACTTCACGAGGTTCAACGATGCATGAAGTTCATAGGAAGAAGAGGTTGCAGTTCACCAAAAGAACCAATGACATATTGGGATAACAAGATTTATAGCTTGTGTTGTTTATGTATTTGATTGAAGAAGGTTAGGTCAAGAATTGGTTTGGTTTAGGTCAGACCAACTCAATACCAATGAGACTAATTTGGGACTGATTTATGTTCATTGAGAGGCCCATTGATGGCCCAAATGTTCTTTGTAAGCGGTGGCACCATAAACTAACAATAGAACAGCCTATGAGCTAGAAAAGTGAAAAAGCATATTTTTCATGCTACAAGTGGTGGTACCACCAACAATAAAGCTACTGATGATGGTACTTGCTCCGGGGCTAATGGTACCTTTACGAGAACCTACATTTTGAAGGTTCGACGGTTACACTACCATTCTGAGGCGGTAGTAAATGCGTGCACAGGAAGACCCAAAATTTAAATTTTGGCTTAGTTTTTAAGCCATTTGGGGCCTATAAATATCTACTCATTCTTGCAAAGGATTACCAAAAAAATAAGCTAAAACTCTGGTGGATCAGTTGTAATCTTGAAAAAAGCCGGAGTGGTCTCTCTCTCCCTCTTGAAAAGTTTAGAAGTTTATCTAAGGATGTGTGTGAGACTTGTAGAGGTTATCTCTAAACCTTTAAAAGGAGAAAAGTTGTAAAAAAGGGTGGTTGATCTTCACCCATTGAAGAAGATCATTAGTGAAGACTTGGTGACCTGTGAAGGAGAAATGGAAGGTGGGCGTGGTGGGAGGACGAACCACTATAAAATCGGTTTGCATTTCTTTTCTTGCAATTTATATTTCTGCAAATCCTTTACCTTATTGCAATCACTCAAATCCTTTCCTTTCACTTACGAATCTCTTTAAATTAAAACCTTGATAAAGTTGGTTTTTTGTCGAAAGTTGGCCTATGCTTTGGCCACATGATTAGAGTGTTACCTTGCCATATGGGCTAGGATGTACAAGCCACATGGTTTGGATCATACTAACCACATGGCTAGATCAACTGGTCACATGGGTTAGATCATATCTTACCACATGGTTTGGTTCTACTAACCACATGGGCTGGTCATACCTAGTCATATGGAGCTAGTGTACCTGCCCACGTGGTAGGATCGTCATAACCACGTGGGTTTGAATCGATCTAATCTTATAGATCGGCAACTAAGTCAAACCCAATTAGAATCTTTGTATCAAATAATATTTCAAAAAATCTAAATTATCAAAAGAATAACAAAATCCATGAATTAAAAGAATTTAAATCCATAATCTTAGAATTTAAGACTAATTAAATCATAGAAATTCATATATAATTCATAAAACATAAATATATAATTAAATAATTTAGAACTATTAATCTAAAATAAATAATTTTAATAATTAATCAATGTTAAAAAATTCAAAACCAATATTAATCAAATAATCATTCTAATATCACGAACAATTATTATTATTTATTAATCATAAATTTTGAAAAATTAAAAATATTATTGTACATCATAAAATTATAACAATTCTAATACCAAGATTTTAGAACATAATCCAAAGCAAAAGAGAAAAAGAATCCTACCTCTCCTCATCTTTTCTCATAGAGATCATCTCTTGGAAGCCCTCTCTTCAATCCTCCTATTGTCCTTTTCGGATGAGAGCGAGGGAAGAAAGCCCCCTTATATATGATTAGATGAGATCTCTCCAAAAGGCAAGTAAATATTTAATTTTATATTAAATTTATTTTTTATTTTACTTTTCACACAAAGATAGAAACATAATATTCATTTATAATGGTTCACACTTAGAAATAGAATGTATATATTACTTCTAAAATCCATATCACTTATTAGAAAATAAATCAATCAATAATTTAATTGATTAGTAAGATTCCTAACTTATCCACATGATTAAAGAAAATCAATTTTATTATTTTTCTTAACTATAATAATCTAAACATACAAGTTAATAATAAAAAGCAATACATTATTTATAAGTAATTAATTTATGTTAAGGGAGAAATCAATTGATTACATTAACAACTTGAATTCTTTTTTTAATCAAGATCCTTTTAAGAGAATTTTTTATTTATATCATGTTCTTGATATTCCTATTCTTGAATGAAATTTGCTTGAACTCATGGATATAAGCCTTGTCTTTTGTCATTTTCACAAAACTCTATCATAACAATTGGTATCAATAGCCATTTTCCTTTTTTGTCCAATGATATAGGGAGAAAGATTGCTAGCTTAAGGCAAATGCTTGCTAGCTTATGCATCATAAAGTACCTTAAGTGTTTGCTTGAATGATAAATTGATCTTCATAATTTGATTTTGATGATAGAATTCATAACTTAGGTTTTATAAATAGATTTTTGAATCATGAATGTAATTTTTTGATACCCCATGAATTTTATCTTTGTTAATTGTCATAATTTCAAAGAATTCATGTAAATTTCATAATTTCAAAAGAATTATTCTTTCCTTCTTTTGATAAAAAAAAAAGGAGAAAAAAATTTTTTTGTAACTTACGACTTCAATGAAAAAAAAAATTTGCTAGCTAGATTATTGAAATGAAATAACTTCTTATCTTGAACATCAAAAATTGCTACCTTGCAATTTCGAAAAACAAGTGTTAAATTGTCATGATTACATCCTTAAAACTTGCTATGATTGAATATTGAAAATCTAAACATATGTTGACTTGCGTATCTTTTAAAAAAAACTATGATGTAACTTCTCCTTTTTTTTGTTGATGACAAAGGGAAAGTAGATTGATGAACTCATCTGATATAATGTTGATTGAATATATTATATATTTGCGCAATGTTTATGTTGACATAATTTTTGATACATGTTGCTTGGATTGGGATAATTAAAAGTGTTCTATAAATGACATATTGATAGGGGAGTTTTGGTTAAACTTTGAGGGATTGAGTTAACTTCCATCATCAATCAATTGTCATCAACAAAAAAATTGTAAATTGTTGAATCTCCAGTTTTGATAATGAAACTAATTGATTATGGTTTATTTTCAATTACATTTAATTACAGCGGTCTACTTTCGGGAGTTAGATAGTTTGAATAGATGGACGGTATTAGAGAAATCGCATTCCGAGGATATTGGACATCAAGGCGGGAAGTGGATTGATAATCGATGAAAGCTTTGGACATGAGCATTAAGCGAAAAGTGGTGTTGTACTAAAAGAGGTTGCGGACGTCGATTGGACAACAAAGATAGGCGGTGTCGACCAATGGAATGCCGACACGGGATGTTGGTCATGTAATATTGTCTAGAATCAAATGGGGGGTAAGGTTTTTACTTAGTGTACAGGATTAACTATGATGCGATGAAGGCATAAAGCAAAACAAAGTCAAGTCAAATATGATAGAATGGATTGGGAATTCAAAGTCAGCGAAGTCTAAAGATTCATGGTAGTGCTAATGGCGAGAATAGGTAGGGAGCTTGTGGAAGGATTTTGAAAGTTCACTTGGAAAAATTAGGTCGAAGTTCATGGAACTCACCGAGAAAGATGAGACTTGCGAGAAGAAGCTTGTCGGAAACTCTAAAATCATGCATTGAAGTCACAGAAGCATTCGAGTCCATGGTATGTCAGGGTTAGGAAGACCGCGAGGATTCCTTGAAGAGTCTTTGACTTGTGGGGACATTTGTTTAACTTAGGAAATATCTTTAATTTCATAGTTAGCATGTAGTGGGTTAGGATTATGTGTTAAATCCTATAACCTTGGTAAGAATTACATTGAATCTTCGATTTTGATGATAGAAACTAATTGTGAGTAATTTATGATCTAACTATGTTTTGAGTTATTTGAGGCACTCTTGATCAAGATAGATAATTAATGTAGGATGAATCGATTATTTGTTAAATCACATGAAGCGTGAACATTGGACATCGGCGGGAGGTAGCATGGTCGGCGAAGGCGTGAAGAACAAAGAAATCAGGCATCAAGCCAAGAAAGAAGATGAGTTATGCAGAAAGATCAAGGTTCTTGGCGTCAACTCTTGATTGGGTAACGAGCCCGCAAGAGGACGATAATAGAAGAAGCGGATGAAGCGGCGGATGTTGCCTATGGCGTACCGAGGCAATATTTTGATTAAAGCGTTATAATAATTATCTAGAATCAAAGTAGGATTAGGACTAATTGCGAGTTATAATTGGGCTCTTGAGTTAGGGCCAGGTGGGCCCCATACTTAGGCTAAGTTGAAAGGCGGACTCAAAAGCCCAAAGCAGGGTTCTTGAACCTTATGCGGTGGTAACGCTACCAAAGCTGAGGGTGGTGAATGTGCGGCTTGGATTCGATCTCCTAGGTGGTCTGGCGATGGTACTACCACAGAGGAAGTGCTTGGGCGGTGTACCGTGAGTAGTGGTACCACCCGATTGCGTGTTAAGTGTTAGTGTGTCCAAGCAATGAAGGCCAGTGATGGTACGCCTTAGTGTCAAAGTCCAGACTACTGGGTGAATGCCGAGCAATGACGATTTGTGGTATAAAGCTAGTATCAAAAACCGAAGGGATGAAAAGTTTTTGGCTCTAGGTTCCCAGATCAAATTGGTGCTATAAAACCCCCCCCCATCTTTGGTTAGAACATTAAGCCATACACTTTGGCTTAAAAAAAAGCTTCGGTTTAAATCTCTCTAGAAATCTCTCCTTTTAGTTTTCTCTTGTATTAGATTCAAAAGAAAGGGAGAGTGCTTGTAAAAAGGTTATATCTAAGCCCATCAAAGGAGAGTGTTGTAAAGGGAACTTGTCCTTCCGGGTTGGAAGGAGGATAGCTAGTAGAAAATCGATGGCCTCAAGTAAATAGGAATGAAGATGGATGTGAGTGTATGACCAGAACCACTATAAATTGGTTTATGTTTATATCTTTCTTTTGCTTTACTACAAACCATCTTTACTTTGATGCTCTACCTTCCTCTACTTCTCATTCTTCTGATCGGTTTTTAAGTTTAAAACATCCTTCTATTCGGATTTGTCAAAATGAAATATTTTTTTTTGTACCAAGTTTCCGAAAGTGTTTTAAATCATCAAAATTTATCATTCTTTATCATTTGCACTAATTCACCCCCACCCCTCTTAGTGCTACTCTAGATCCCATGATTGGTATGAGCCTTCGTTATTTCTCATTGATTCACACATGAAATGGCTCTTCACGACTTTTAAGAGGGTGTTTAGATTGTTCGTTCCTTTGTTGTTTAATGGTTTTGGACTACACGTATTGAAAAACTTCGAATGAGAGTTTTCTTAATTTCTCTCGATTTAAACTTGTGGAATATTATTGAAAACTTGACTTTCAACTTCCCTCTAAACCAACGAAATGAATGGTCCAATTTAGAGAAAATCTTTTTTCTTTTTAAATGCAAAAGGCTATGAATGCCTTATATTGTTCTTTAGATAAAACTGGTTTAATCAGTTTCTACGTGTGAAATGACTTTTGGATATTTGGCACACTTGAAGTCACACCTGAAAGGAATAAGTAGAGTCAACTTCGAGAAGTTAATATTTTGATGCGATTTTTTGACCTTTCGAATGAAACCAAGTGAGACTATCAACAACATGTACACCCATTTCAGGATATCGTCCAATAGTTTGAAAAGTCTTGGTAAATCTTTTTTTGAGTTTTTTAAACTCACTAACAAGATCTTAGATCCCTTCAAAAGGTGGGATTCTAAAGTAATTGCAATACAAGAGACTAAAATTTAAATGATTTTCCATTAGAAAACTAATTGGATTATTAATGACCTATGAAATGACCTCTTGGAACATTTTGAACTCAATAAACATATGAACCACCTTCCAAAGAACATGAAAGGATTTAGAACTCAGGACTATAAAAAATGTCTTGAGTGATGACTCAAGTGATGAGGATAATGTTGAGAACCTTGAATTTTTAATAAATCTTAATAAGTTTATTAAACAAAAATCTAAAACTAAAATGAACTTGAATGGAAGAAAGGCCGAAGAAGAAGGAGAAAACACAAAAAGAATCAAGTACATCAGAAGGCAAAGGCAGTACCACAATGACAACCTTTAACTACAAGGTAATCAACTCATCAAAGCTCCTTTACTTTGTAAAATTACTTGAATTTTTTTTTCATGAATGCTTAGTTTAGTTGGTAGGAAGTAAAAAAAAATTATTTTTAAAAAAATTATACTATGCTTTTTCTTCTAGTATTTTTGAAAAGTAAAAAAATCATAAATGATGATTGCTTAACTTGTGCTAATATAAGATCAACTTCATGCTTTTGAAATAACCATTCCATGCATGTTTATAATTTTCATATCGGTCGCCGGTTTCAATCTTGATGTATTATGTGACCAAAATAAATTGTGATAATAATTGCATCTCATGCTTTACACCTAACGAAATAAAATCAATGAATATTTATCTTGATGATTTTACATTTTAAACTATGCATGATAAGCAAATGTATGTGTTAATGCTTGGCTTTCATATAAAATTTTGAAGATGTTTTATGGTATTATGCTTGATCTTTAAATTTTTGTATCATACTTAATGAGAATTTAAATGTAAAATTAAAATCCTACATTTTGGAATAATGTGTTTTTTTTTGAACTTGATGGTTTTCATAATGAAAATTATTTTTTCCATATTTATAAAATGATGCATGATTTTATCAAAAACTTAAGCATTGATCATTTTGTTATAACCAATGAAAAAAATTAAAATGATTTTGATGATGCTTTCGTTTTTTAAATATGATGCATGACATTTTCATATGAAAAATTTAACATACTTGTATAAGATCAATCACATAAAATAAAATGCATAAAAATGAAAATGCACTATCATGATATTTTGTGTTTTCATGCACTTGGTCTTGATGGCTTTAACGAAACCTTATCTCAAATTTACAAGATAATGATTTTTTTATATGAAAATTTTGATCATGCTTATATGAAATCAATTTACATCAAACAGAAATACATAAGAATGATAAAAATTACTATCATGATGTCTTATGCTTGATGTGTTTGTCTTGATAGTTTTATGATAAACTTTTACTCCTTTTACTCTTGAATGTGATACTAGTTTTTATTAAAGGCAAAGACATGTTTATATGAAATCAATACATGAATTGAAATCACTAAAAAGAAATGCATGTTTCTTAAATATCTCTCTTTCTCTAAAAGTTTTTTATTTTTCAATAAAAGACAAGTGATGAACTCATGCCATTATTGATAACTCTCTTGACTATAATATGATTTGAATTGACTTTTATGCCTTGTGTGTAATGTGCTATATTTTGCTCTTGATGATCTTTTTTGATGGATTTTACCTTTCGTCTTAAACTTTCATGCTTATCTAAATTTGTCATATAAAGGACAAAGCCATGCTTGGATAAAAAATCACTTAAAAAATGCTTTTCCCATCTTATTAAGATCAATGATTTCATGATATCTTATGAATCTCATAAATTATAAAAGTGATTTTGATGATTTCATTATGAGTTGTTCAGTTGATAAAGATTGAACTAGAATGAGATTTTTAATTTGATTCATAATAGCTATACTTTTGAAAATCACAGCCTTATTTTCTTGGAATCATGATATTTTGATGTTTGAATCAAGCTTTAAAAGATTTTATTTTTGCTATAAAGAAATTTTATTGAGATCATGATCTTGATATTATAATTTAAAAAAGATCTTTGTAAATCAAGATCGTTTACCATGCTCATACGTTTTATCAAAAGAAATTCCTTAAATAAAATATAACTTGTCTTTTGATTTCGAGGAAACTCAATACTTTTTTTTATGAAATGTGATCTTAATGAAAATTCTTATGCATGAATCAGTTGTTTTGCTATCTATTTCCAAAAAAAAATCATAAGTTGTTTTCTTTTGACTTATGAATCCTCAATTTGAGAAAATATGTTTGAAAAGATTGAAACATTGCATGCATAATTTGATTTTTCTCTAATGTTTCAATACTTCTTTTCTCCACATTCGATGATTAATATATTGATGCAAATGTTTGATATATATCACTTATCATGGTTTGAAAATTGATATTAAAAAATTGCTTAATGATTGAATCTTTTATTTATTCTTTTTTATCTTGTTTGAAAAAATGAATATAAAAAATATATATCTTTTGATCTTGATCTTACTAAAACTTATTTTTTTTTTTTGGCCATATATGCATCATGTGTTGATTGAAAATTTTGTGTGAAGTATTGGTTGATGTAAAATTATTTGATGTGAAATATTAATCCTCCCCTTCTTTTTTTTGACAATGACATAAGGGGAGAAAGATTTTCTAGCTGAGGCAAATGCTTGCTAGCTTATGCATCACGAGAGAAAAGAATTTTTGCTAGGAAGCAAAAGTACTTGTTAACATATCATAAAATTGCTAGCATCCTAAAAGTACCTTAAGTGTTAGTTAGAATGATTAATCTTGATCTTGTTGAAAAAGAACATTTGTGAACCATGAATGATATCTCCTGATCCTTGTTGATATTTCATATTGATATCTTTCATTCTTTGCATCTATGGCTTGTATACATCATGAAATGATTGAAAAAAAATTGATTGATGCAATTTTTTAGATATCATTGTATTTCCTTCCTTCTTTTCAACATTGATTAAAGGGGGGAAAAAAATATGCTAGGTTGAATAATAAACTGCAATTCAGATTTGATTGTCATGATTACTTTTTTTGTCATGTTAGCTTGAATTTAAATTCATATTCATGACTTGAATTTTGATGATTGAAAATTGATGAAATTTGCTTTATGATAAATCATTGAATCATAATTTTGATACTTCTAAATGGAATATTTTGAATCATGAATGTAAATCTTTGATACCCCATTGATCTCTTGATAAATATTTATTTTTTTTATTGATTGTCATAATTTCAAAATTCATGTAAAGGAAAAAAAAATTATACTCTTCCCCTTCTTTTTGACAAAAACAAAGGGGAGAAAGTTTTTTGCTAGCTAGAACATGCAAAGGAAGGCAAAGGTTGCACTTCTCAAGAGAGAAAAAATAAAAATTATATGTATTACAAAGGAAGGAAGAAAGTGCAACACATCTCAAAAAAAAAGGAAAAATTGCTAATCTCAAGAAAGCCAAAGTGCAAACTTGCACAAAAGCAAGTATTGAATTTTCATGATTACACATCCTTGAAAAACTTACCATGATTGAATATTTTAAAGTGATGTATGTTGAACATATATCTTGATAGCTAGTGTAATTGTAAAACTTACATATCCTTAATACTATCTAAGATGCAACTTCTCCTTTTGTTGATGATAAAAGAGGGAGAAGTAGATTGATAACTTCATGCACTATATTAAATATTTTAATTTGCATGATGTTTTTTTCTAACATGATTTTGATACATGTTACTTTGATTTGGCATAATCCAGTGTTCTATCAATGGCATATTGATACGGGAGTTGGTTAAACTCCTGGAGTTAAGGTTAACTCCGTCATCGATTGGTTGTCATCATCAAAAAAGGGGAGATTGTTGAATCTTAGATTTTGATGAAACTAATTGATATGTTTTATGATCTACTTGTTTTAAAGTAAGCATGTCCATTTCGATTAGGAATAAATAATTGATCCGAGATGAATTATGTTATGCCAAAAGTATGTTAGAGATCGACGCCGAGGAGGTCCTACGACGATCAAGACAAAAGCTTGGACAAATAAATGGGCATCGAGCCAAGAAGAAGACAGAGTTGCACCAAGAAGATCGATCTATGGAGGTCAAAGCTGGCGATTGGGCAAAAGTTTAAGAGGATGATGTGCTAAAAAGCGGGGATGCACCACAGTACAATGACGTCAAGGGCAACATTTGATTAAACATTGTAATAATTATCTAAATCAAAGTAGGATTAGGTTAATTGGGTTGTATTAGGCTAACCCAGTTATGGGCTAATTAGGCCCATACCCTAGACAAAGTTTTCAAAGATCCAAATAAAATAAGTTTTGAACCAGTGCTGATGTGGCGTCGGGCCAGAGGCGGTGTCTTGCCAAAAAGGTTTAGTCTCCAAGTGGTTCGGCGGTGTACCACCACGGGGTAGAGTGCTTGGGTGGTGGCATCGGGTCCATGGTACTACCTAGTGTCGTGTCGGTGTGTTAGGTGGTGGTCTGCGTGGCCCAGCAGGATGGTACTAAAGCTAGTGATAGTGATCAACATCAAGGTGGTACCGCCAAAAAAAAAATTGGGATGGAAAGTTTTTTTGGCTCAAGTTTAAATCAAATTGGAACTATTCTCCCCTCCCATCCTGGTTAGAACTTTAAGCACATATACTTTGAAAGCAGAAAAAACTTTGTTTAAATCTCCAAAAATCCTCCTCTAGTTTTCTCTTGTATTGATTCAAAGAAAAGAGAGTGCTTGTAAGGGTTACCTTCTAAGCCCGTCAAAAAGGAGAAACATTGTAAGGAACTTATCTCGCCCATTGGAAGGAGGATAGCTAGTAGAAAGTCGGTGGCCTCAAGTGAAGAGGAATCAAGAGTGGATATAAGTCATTATGACCAAACCCATATAAATTGGTTTTTTTATATATTTATAATTTCTTTCTGCAAACCATCTTTACTTTGATGCTCTCTACTTCCTCTACTTCTCATTCTACAATCGGTTTTAAGTTTAAAGCATCCTTCCATTCAGTTTGGTGAAATGAAATGTCTTTCTTTTAATACCAAGTTTCAAAAGTGTTTAAATCGTCAAAATTTATTTGTTCTTTTCGCTACACTAATCCACCCCCCCCCCTCTTAGTGACACTCTAGATCCCATGAGGGGCCAAGGAGCCCAGTAATAGGCTTGGTTTGGACTTATTTGGCCCAACCGAAGTCTTTGGAACACATGCAGCGATTGGAAGCTAGGCTGGGGTGGTGGCACCACCAGGTCAGCTCCAGAATATATTATATGGTGTACCGCCCTAGTGTTAAACACTTGGTACAGTGGTACTACCACTTACCATGGCCCGTGGCGGTTATCAAGTTAATCTGCGCCGGATGATAGTGGTATCGCCCGATAAAGGGGGATCAAAAAACTAGCGAAAATACGTGATACCCCTGTAAACCCGGGATAGAAAGTTTCGGCTCAAGTTTGAATCGGTTGGAGCTGTAAAATATCCCTCCCATCCCTAGGTTGAATACATAAGCGCAGATTTTTAAAGGACAAAATGTTTAAAAAATCTCTACAAAACATCTCTCCACTAGTTCTTATTTTGTATACCAGAAAGAAGTGAAGTGCTTGTAAGGGTTATCCTGAGTCGTCAAAGAGGTGTTGTAGGGGAGTTCGTCTTCACCCGTTGGAAGGAAGACAATTAGTGAAAGCCCATGGTGGCCTCAAGAGAAGAGGAATCGGGGTGAGCGTGGGTCATTAACCAGAACCTATAAAATGGTTTGCATTTACTTATTATTTTTTTATCTTTCTACACACCATTTTATTTGGCTACCCTACTTCCTTATCACTATCTTTCATCTCCTCTAAATGCTCTCAGTTAATTATGTTTTTCGATCGCCCATCCAATTGATTTTATTTAAGCGAGGTTTTCAACGTGTGAAGTTTTGAAATCCTTTGAAACGCTGAAATTTATAGTTAACTTAACATTAATTCACCCCCCCCCCCCCCTCTAGTGCTATTCTAGATCCCAGCGAAGACTCAATCTAGAAGGCCCGAGCCTTGGTGGTTCCACCCCACTGGTAGTGCTTGCTTGCCTAATGTGACATTTTGAGCCTTTGTATGGGCCTTTATCCATTTCGATATATTTTGTTTTGGAGTGGTTAACCCCTTCATTGAGTTAGCCTAATTCCAACTCAATTAGTCCTTCATGTTACTTTGATCCTAAATAATTATTATTACAACGAATCAAAATATCTCTGATGCGTCATTGGCCCATCGATTGCCGTCTTCGTTTCTTTGGTGCATCATCCTTTCTTTTGGCCTATTGTCCGTCGATAGTTGACATCCTGCAACTCCAATCTCCTTAGTGCAACTTCCTCTTCTTGGCGTTCGATTTCTTTGTCCAAGCCTTATTATGGGTTATCATAGGACCTCAACTTCGACGTCCAAATCTCTTGATGTGTTCTCCTCTAGCGCCAATGTTGATTCTTTTCGCATCAATTATCTAATCCATCGAAGTAACTGCATGACTCAAAAATACAATTAGATCATTAAAATATAATCAATTAGTTTCATCATCAAAATTCGAGATTTAACATTTTCAAGTATAGAAACATCATTTCATCATTCATGAGCAGGACATTCCTAACTCTTGTATGAATTTTTTAAGTCATGAGCTCTTATAATTTTAATAGCTTGAATGATCTTTTTTTTTCTTTTACTTCATAAATTTTATTTGATGGAAATATGGAATTAGCTCTTATTGGGAATCTCTTTCTTTTATGTCATGAATTTTTTTAATAGCATGAACGGATTATTTCCCATTGTAATATTCATGAAAATTTTTAATATCTTCGATTCTTCTTGATAAATGCACAATTCATAGATTTTACCTTCTTTTTTCCCTTTCAAGAAAGATTCCTATTGAATAAAATTTGCTTGCTTAAAACAATTACTCATTTCCTTTTGTTGATGACAAAGGGGAGAAAAGTAGCAAATTGATAAAAAAAATTTTATATGTATGATATGTATGCATGAAATATTCTTTGTATCATAAATGTGTAAAATGCATATTATGTATCATAAATACTTGAATATTGTGAATGCTTGAAATGTGATTGGTATCATCAAATGCATTGCAAATACTTGAAATATATCAAAACGTATCACATGTATGCATAAATACATCATATGCACGCAAAAAAGATTGAAATGTATCATGCTCATTATCATTATCAAAATGATGTATGTCTATCATTATCATATGGTATCAAACTTCAAGTTTGTCATCCTTAATCTCTTACTTCACAAATTGGTATCATGCTCGGAATGATGAATTGTCATTTGTATCAAACTTGAAATTTGAATCTTGCTAAATTTCAAATTTGAAGTTTGTATCATACTTTGAAATAATGATTGTCTATCATCATTGGAAAAAAAATAGATGTCATGCCTTAATATCATTTTTTTTATTGTGATAAATACATTGGTATCGTATTTTGAGATGAAAAATCATGATTTATAGTATCATGTTGTGCATGTCGATAAGTTTAAATGCATGTAACTTATTGGTTTGGTACTTGAATTCAAAGGCTTTGAATTCAAGTGTATCTTTTCTCAAGTATAGCATATAGATGGGGAGTTAAGGTTAACTCCGTCATAAATTAGTTGTCATCATCAAAATGGGGGGAGATTGTTGAATTCAGATTTTGATCGAAATCAATTAGTAAATTGTTTGATCTAATCTATCTGACAGAAAAAGTGTGCGGCGGATTAACTATGATAGCAATAAAAGGCATAAAAGCAAAAAATGAAGTCACGAGAGTCAAGTTAAATCGATTATTTGGGAATTGAGGATTCGTTGGAGTCGAAGGTTGTTGCCAGTGTAAGAGGTTCATTGAGCTTCTAGAAGTGTTTCAAAAGTTCAGAACTTCATCGAAAGTTCCTTTGAGCTCAACGAGAAAGATCGAGCTTGCCAAAAAAGCTTCGTCCGAACTTCATGAAGATTGTGAGAAGTCGGGAGCTTATGGAGAGTCGGTTGGAAGGTGTCAGGGAGTTCATCGAAAGTCCCAAAGAAGTTTACAGAAAGCTGGCGGAAGAAACCTTGACTTGTCCAATTTTATTTTCTTTAGTATATGTCTTAATAATGGTAGTTAGTACATAATTAGGATTTTAGTTTGGGGTAATCCCACTAACCCCGTTATAGGCATTGGCCAGGCTAAAAATTGAACAAGTTTGAGCGGGATTCAAAAGCCCAACTAAGTTGATGAACCTGTTTGTGGGCACTACGGTAGGCGATGGAACCGCCACAGACTTCGGTCTCCCATGAACTGGCGGTGTGGTACCATCGATGGTTAATAGCTGCTAAGCCGGTGGTACCGCTGGTCAGATAGTGGTAATCCCATTCGATTCGACACGAGACTTCGATTACGGTGATGATGAAATCCGGACTGGCGATTTGGTGGTGATGCCAATGATATAAGTCGGCGATGGTACCACTAAAACCTCAAAAAATCTTAGATAGAACTTTTTTTTTAGCTCCATTTTTTAAACCAATTGAGGCATAAATACATCTTACTTCTCATGTGATTCGTCTGAGGAGGAAAGTGATCAAAGCTGAGCGAAACTATAGTGAAATAACACAAAAGTTGAGAGTTCACCTCCACCATTTTTTAAGTGCAAAAGTTTGTAAAAGGAGAGTGAACCACTTGTAAAAAGTTTTATAAATGGGTGATTAATCTTTGCCCTTCAAAGAAAGATCAATAGTGGAAGCTAGTGACCTCTTGGGAGAAGATGTCGGAAGGATGAACATAGGTGGACGACTAAACCACTATAAAATTGGCGTGTTCTTCTCTTGGTGCATACTTCACTTTTGCTACATTCTATTTTTTACTTTATTGTAAAATGTCAATCTCCTCTTCTCTACTCATGATCTTATTGAATCATATGATTTTTTTGAAATGGTTTTAAAGTCGAATAAAATATTTTCATAAATCTGAAGTTTCTAAAATACTTAAACCATTAGTTTTATCCATTGTATTAATTCATCACCCCGGTTTCATACGAAGTTAACATGTAGATCTTAAATAAACCATTATCTTAGATTATCTTTGAGCATCACAAAGGATGCGATGGGGGATCGAATTTACATAAGTGATTGGCTTTTAGATCAGTGGGAGATTGCTTTGATCATAAGTGCCATGCAAGCGATCACGTAGTGATGACATGTGTAACTTAACGTACATTTTTTTTTTGCTTATTATTATTTGATATTTTATCACTTTATTTTTGTGTGTTGCATATATTGTGATATCCATGGATTTATCTGATGAGAATGGGATTGTGATGAGATCATGATAATGAGACGATTCACCTTTAAACATAAACCTAAATAATCCGGGATATGGATTACTCGAGAAGGACATGAGAAACTTGGCCCGGACTAATGTGTTGTATACCTCCCATATAATTGAAGCAATTGGTTAATAGATGTTGGGTGTAGGGACACTAAGGATACCGATGTAGGTGCTCATTGGAGAATGAGTTTCTTGATTAATCCATTTCATGGAATCTTTGGATGGTTGATAATACCTTATTGTTAGATAGCGATTTTGTAATGTTAGTTGTGTATCGATCCTTGGAGCTTTGAGAACACTAAGGATGTCTTGTATGTACTCCACTCTTTTGATCTTTTGAACTTAGGTTTTAGAAGTTTCTAAATCTGATACAACAGTCATTGGGAGTTGTAACTAACCTTACAAAGGTTGTGAGTATCGATAGAGGATCATTTTCTCTCGATATCATAAGAGAATATCCCATGTGTTCTTGCTCGGATAAATCCTTGGCCAAGGTCATTTTGGATTTTTGAGAGAAAGAATTTTTTAAGGAAGGTGGATTAGAGAGACTTCGAGAAAGATTGTATGGGCACGACGACACTATGCCCAATATAGGGTCAAGGATATTAGATAAATGAGGAACTATATTCTCTTGTATCGTGCGTGGACTTCTGGTGTAGTGGCCTAGTATATTCATGTCGATGAGTCAAGTGATTATTATGAAGATGATAATTTCTTGAGCACTGAAAGAGTTCTAACAATATGACTCTGGCCAACTTCGATATTGGGTATGAAGGGGTCACACCACATATGGTATGTCTTACGATGAGTAGGGTTAGGATATGAGATATCCTTTGGAGCTCTTATTTTTTATTGGATATCCATTAAGCTCACAGAATTATTGGATCATGGGTATGGATCAATAAGAGCTTTAGAAGATTGTTGGGTGAAGACCCTTAATCTAAGCTTGGGTAGTGGATAAAGATTTATATGTAGAGGCCGAGGAATCCATTATGGTTAGGTTAATATGGGACCTCTATAAATAGGAGGGAACTAAAGGCCCATAGGCTAGATTCTCCTCCCCTCTCCTCCTCGACCAATGACCCCAAGTTTGCGTGTGGACAATAAAAAGTGCAGCCCTTCTTATTACTTAATGTGCACAGTTAGAAGTTTTTGTAGTGATTAAAGGAGTGTCGTTGTAGCAGCTCATGTTGTATGGATTACCACTAGAAAAGGACACTTGAACTCTTTTATCTAGTCTCATCAGTAGGAATTCAAGGATATACAATCTCCTAAGTAATTTTCTTACATACAGTTTTTTTGATTTCGTAGGTTTTTTGTGCAACTTTTTTTGCATGATGATAAGAACCTCTTTTTCTATGAAAAATTTATTATTTTTTTTTTTTTGTTTTCTTCATGCATATAATATCACCGTATATTTCTCAATAATAAAATCATAGAGCGTTACATGCATCATAATATCATCAAGTGTATCATAATATTGAAAAAGTACATAGCGTCTAAAAAAGTAGAGTGTACAAGACAATGATACAACATATCAAAGAGTACAACAAAAAGAAAAGAGTTCTTCCTTTTTTTGTCATCAACAAAAAAAGAAAAATATAAAAGCTATTGGTGGTGGTAAGCCAAAATACCTAACTAAAGTATCAGTTATCGATAAATTTACTATATCTTAGTAAGATTTGATCTTGATAAAGTTTAATTTGATCGGTAGAGTCCTTTATAGGATGGGAGATGAGGAATATTGCTTGCTCCGTTGATATTTGCTTCAAAGAGACTAGTAGGAGGAGATTAATTTCCCCTATATAGTATATGTTTCTAGTTACGGCTCAAGTGGGGAGAGGATCGGTTCTTACGAATAATCTAGTCCAAATACTATTTCTTACCATGTATCTTAATCTTCTTAAAAAAAGATTTCTATTGATAACATTAAATCGATTCTAACATCATTGAATGACTATGTCATGTACATGTATTAGTCTAGTAATTAAGCCATCATATGGAAGCATTATATCTTTTGTTGACAACTCAATCATGTTTTATCATATCGTGTATCAAAAATAGTTATCATATCTACCATAATCTAATACATTACCTAATTTTATTTGACTAACTTCATCATTGATAGAATTATTTTTGGAAGTAGAATACTTATTATGATATGATGAAGCAATTTTTGTCAAAGAAATGTAACAAATGTTCATAACTTTTTAGAAACGATAGACAAATTTAGGTTTTCAAAAATGATACCTAAAATCTTAAAAGTATGTAACTTAATGGATTACGTGTCTCATTATCCTCTAAAGTAGCAATCTCTTCTTTTCTCAGGAATTCTATAAGACTATAAATTAAGTTATCAGTAACAGGACATGTGATGTCAGAAAGAGATAAGTAGACACTACATCATGTTCATCTATATGTAAAGTATTGTAAAATTGGATAAGCAGGGTTCAGCGATTTGAAGAATTGGGATGACATCTAAATTGAAGAACCATTGAATTGATTCAAATCACTCAATTCTTCCATATCTATATATTTTCCCTTATGAACACATCTAGATTCAAAGGTTGGGGAATTTAAGGGTATGCTCATTTGGTCAAAGAGTATAGGGTAATAGGTTTCATCTAATTTCCTCTTCCCTTTATCCCTTGAGGGATCTTCAGATGCCATAGAAACTACATATATTACTAATATTGAAAAGTAATATCAATCAACAAATTAAGTATGAGAGAAAAAATTTAAGGATTACCCTTGTAAGATGATCTCCAAAAGAGTTAAAATTGATGATCCTTAGATGTGTAAATGAGAGGGGCTTTCTTTTGGGTTTCTTGGGTTTTTTAGAAGAATAGTAAGGGGAATGAGGTGAAGAAGTGTCTAGGGAGTGCGGGGGGAGGTGTTGAGGCGGATTCTACGATCCTAAAAAGACCATTTTATAGTCTTGGGTCTCGGTGGTGCTAAGCCTTTATGGGCAATATGCTCTGGCGGCCTATTGCCTTTGCTTTCCATTATTTCAAGCTTCAATTCAACCATTCAAACTTAACATAATAGTCCAGCAATGCCAACATTCAACCAACATAACATTCAAGTCAACATTCATCATTCAAGCCAATAATATTCAACAAACATTCAAAAAATATCAATCTTATTTCAAGTCACCACTTGTATTAAAAATGCAAGCTTCACTTCTCTTTTAAGATGTACAAAGCCAACAATTTTCTATCCTTGTACATTAATCATTCAATCATCTCATGAGATATACAAATCATCAAATACAAATTATACATCATAAACATCAATAAGTCAAGTGATATATCATAGTTTATTTAATAAATATTTTCCTTAGTCAATACATAGAAGAATGGTGGGAGAATAATTAATGAAAAAGCCTAGATTCATATAAAATAAATCTCGATTCATAAACATCAAGTGAAAGGGTCAATATTTGTTTGGATAAATATTTCAAGAATAAAAAAAAATTGTTTTATATACAACACATCTTAAGTCATAAGACATTGATATCTCATCTCATTAATAAAAAGAATCATATAAAAATAAATCCTAAATTATCATCAAAATTATTTTTTTGGAAAGTCCAAAACAATGTAGATAGTTTCCTATTAAAAAATAAGGTTCTTTAATTTAATTTGTTTTATACTAACATACTCTAGTTTTCCATTAAAAAATCATGCATGTTTAAAATCAAAAAAGCAAACGAAAATCATTAAGACCAATCATAAACCATTTTTTATCAAAAGATTTTATTATAATCATAACAAAAATCATCAAGTTTCAATCATTTTGATTCAAATATTCTTTCCTTATTATTGTTATTTTGGTTAGTGAGCTTGAAAAATATATTGGATCTTGGTCATGTGCCTTTAAGTATCACTATCAGATACCATCTAGTTTTTTTTTTGTAAACATATCTACAATAAATGGGGTTTTTTTATTTAGATATCCATTTTACTTTGGGTCCTTCATTAATAGATATCTATCTTAACTATTGAGTTATTCATAGTTTTTTTAAGTACCAAACTAATTTGTGTAGATTATACTTTTTTAAATAAACATCTATAGGCATAATATCCAAATTTACTATAAAAATTATATTTATTTTAGGGTGAAAGCATGTAATGTGGGTCCTTTAATGAAGATAGTTATCTTTTGTTGAGTGTTATTCAAAGTCAATTCCTTCCTTTCTATAAACATGACCCTTGTTGCAAGGATTATGTTTAGAATTTCTTATTTTAAAATTTTCTAATGTTTCTTATAGTAAAATATTTTTTTTTCTTAAGTGAAATCTATTTTTTTTAGACTTAGTACAAAGGAGCTAACATACCATCATCATGCCCATTTTTAATTTATCAAATTCACTAACAAAGCATGATCCTTTTTTTAACAATTTATACTTTTTATTAACTAATTTAAAATCATAAAATAAATCATTAAATGCATTAAATAATTCATTTACAAGATAATGAAGATTAGGTTTGAGTTACTTACCTAATTGCCAAATATCATTAATTGTAATGTCAACTTCTTCTTTGTTAGTAGGCTCCCGTCTTGGGATGCACTTGAATCATCCCAAGTAGCTTTTAAGCGTTTTCTTTTTTTTTTTAGCTTCTTCTTCACTTGGAATATTCATTTTTGAAGTGTCCGGCTTCTTGTATTCATAGTATATTATTAAGTCCTTTTTTTAGTTCACTTTTGTTCTTAGTGTCTTTTTTTTATTTTATTCTTTTTTTAAATTTTTTAAACTTTCTTCTTGCTAAGCCATCATCATCATTATCATCATCATCATCATCATCACTTAAGTTTTCTCTCAAATGGTCTTCTTTGGTTCTAAGTGTCAAGTCCTTCCTATTCTTGAAAGTTATTCTCAGTTCATCATGTACAATGTTACATGTCATTTAAGTAAGTCATCAAAGACGAATAAAGTTCTTTGAGCAAAAAAATTATTTTAATTCTTTTGCTTTTTATATTATCATTACTTTATGATCCCAACTTTTTTTGGAAGAGATATTAGTATTTTATTAATAAGTTTAAAAATTAAAAAAATATTTACTAAGTACTTTTAGATTATCTAACATCCATAAAATGGGTATACATGTCTCAAATAGTTTCCTTAGTTTATACAAAATAACATAGCTATAAACTAAAGATTAATATTTGACTCTTTTAACCCTACTTGTGCCTTAGATTGTATAACTTCGGTTTGTGCCAAATCTCATGTGTAGTTTTGGATATAAAAACTTGATTAAATTTATTTTTTTATCGGTAGGAAAATAAAGCATTTATAAACTTTAGCATTCAAAAGAATGTTTTCTTCTCTAAATCATTCCATTCGTTCATTGGTTGGAAGACCTTACAAAATTACTTTTCAATAATGCTCCATAAATCAAAATCCATAAAAAGTAAAAAAATTCTTATTCTAGTTTTCTAATCGTGTGGTTTGTCCCATTGAACATAGAGGGCCAAGTGATAGAAAGACCCTCTTGATTATAGGTAAAAGCTATTTCTCTTGGTGTTAAACCAAACTAGAAAAAAATCTTAATTCGATATTGGTGGCAGGGGGAAATTGATCTTAGAGGGGGTGAATTAGTGTTTTCATAAATACTACATTGATTAGAAAACTTCAGCGATTTGGAAAAAACTTGATTAGATAAAAGCAGGTATCGAAGAAATGATATCGAAGTGTTTAAACTTAGAAAGAGTGAAGTGGACTAAGCAGCTAAATTAGTAAGTAATATGAAGAAAAGAAACAAAGAAAGAGATCATCGTATTTATAGTGGTTGTCGATGTCATGACTATGTCCCTCCAGATTCCTCCTCCGGGTTGAGGCCATGATGTCCCACGATCTTTTTTTTTTCAATGAGAAAATCAACTATCCTCTTATAATCTCTTTCTTCCTTTTCACTAGTTTAGAGAACAATATTTTACAATTTACTCACCCTTCTCTTAGAAATTGAATTCAAAACTTAAATTTGAAAGGAATTCTTAAAAAATTACAACAGTATTTTACACTAATTTTTGTTCAAGATGTTCTATATCTTTGGTAGAGATGAGAGATATTTATAGACCCCAAATGACTTCAAAAAATAAATTCAAAAAAATTTTTTCATCTCAGGTTCTTGGTGTATGCGGCGGTACCCTTCTAGTTTTAAAGTACTATCTTTGAAACACTCATACTAGCGGTACTACTCTTGCTTGATGCGGCGTCTATGTACTTGACAAAGTCTTGGCGAGCTCTAGCAGGGGTACTAAATGCGGCGGCCTGCTTTGTAATTTGGGATCACCACTCAATCATTGCCGAATTCGACCTTAGAGGTTGAGCCCTGGCGGTTCTAGCTAACGATAATTGTCATTGCTTGGCGTGGCTCTGGGTTCTTGATTGAGCCATCTAGCCACCTAAATCAACCTTGATTAGGCCCCGATTGGCCTCCCAATTAAGTTAGTATGATTACTCTAAAACTAACTCAAATTAAGTCTTAACTATGATAATTAAGGCTTTTTTAAAGCAATCTTGGTTATGCGGTATGTCAATTGTTCTTCGGCCAATTCGTTGAACTTCTAGTAAATTCGTTGAACTTTTAGATGAGCTTAAAACGAACTTCCGATGAACACTTGGCGAGCTTTCGGTGAACTCTGGGCTTGGCAAGCTTTTATTGCAAACTCTTGGCGACTTCGATAAACTCACGATAAGCTTTTGGCGAACTCTCGATGAGCTTTTCAACGAACTCTGGTAAGCTTTTGACACATGTCGTCAAACCTTGACATATCACCCGATCTTTGACTCTAACCAATATTTATTTTTTTTTTTTGCTTTATGCCTTTTTCATGATCGTAGTTAATCCTACATCACTTTTCTCAACACATGAATTAAATCATAAATTCATTAATTGATTTTATTATTAAAATATAAAAATTCAACAACTAGTACAAAAATATTGTAACTTACTATATAAAATCTTGTGTTAGTGCATTAGATCTATCAATAATAAATATTTTTCTAATATTTTTCATAAGCATACATAAACAAGTTTAATAAGTATTTTTCTAATATTTTTTTAGTTAATTTTCCATCATTAGAATGTTTTTTAAAAATGTGTAAAAAAAATTGTAACCATGTTATAAAATTATTTGAATGTTTTTTTTTAAAATGAGAACCATACCTATTTCTATTTGAAAGCCCAGAGCAAAGTTTATAAATATTTTTTCTAATATATTTTGAGTTCATCTCCCTCATGTTACAATGTTTTCTAAACGGATTATAATATTTTTAAAAATATATCAAAATATTATAATCTTGTTTAAAACATTATAGCCTCTATAGTAGTCAACTTACTATGTTTATGTACTTAAACCAATAACCAAACCTATTTGAAACCAAGCAATGTTCAAATATTTGTTGGAAGAAACAACATATTGTAATATAACCATAGAAGCAACATTCAATTACACAGATTGAAGCAATGGTTTGTTAGAAAGAAAATTGACTCAAAATCCATTAATAAAATACTTATGAATCTTGCTCAGTTTTCAAATAGGTATGGTTCTTCATTTTAAAAAATCAATATTCGAATAATTTGACCTGTATATGAGTTATACTATTTTTTTCAATATGGTTATGGCATTTTTTAGTCTATCTTTAAAAATAATATAATCTTATTAGAAAATATAATAACAAAAGACAAATGAACTGAAAAATATTAGGAAAAACACTAATGATCTTTGCTTATGTATTTCTATGAAAAAAAAAATGTTACAAAAAATACTTATGATTCTATACAAGTCAATCTAAAAAAAAATTCAGTTACCATATGAGTTACAATGTTTTTTCAATACCAAGAAAAAAATATTATGACACAGTAGAAAAAGTACTGTAACTAATAGTCAATTCACTTTGATGGACCTGTTCATCTCATGGATCAATCCATTGGTTGCTGGCTGTCAAATCAATGATAGGTTCAGAACTAAAAAAAAAAGCATCTCTCAGAAGAAAAAAAATTTATATTTATATATATATATATACATATATTTTCTTTATCTCTCTTCCTGATTCTCTTTTATAATAATCAATAATAAAAAAAAATACATTTGATTTGTCATATATTGTTGTTTTAAAAAAATTCTTTCCATGTGATAAATCAGATTATTTTAATGAAAAGAGTGAAATATAATTGTATAAGAATTTTTTTTGCATAGAATTTTTTTACTTTCAAAAATTCTTATAAAGTATCGATGATTATATTAAAATATCATTTTACACGTACTATCATCGTGCATCACACTTCCACTACATTCATATCATTGCCCTTGCATCATGTTCATCTTATCGAGCATATCGTCTCACTCTTACGGCGGCAAGCAAAGAGGGCTGGGGATGACGTTAACCAATTTCATGATGGATCCAATAGGATAGAAGGGGGAAAAGATCACATGCGATGATAGTCTTCGTCGTCCTTGTGTGAGCAAGGAAGGAGCATCCCAACATTGACCTCTTTCAAAGCTTGATTTGATGAAGATGATGATGAAAAGTCGATGCAAGGTGACAACATAGGGTAAAAGCCACGATTGGTCTAACAAGAGCTAGGGAAAAAATTAGTTATTTATAAAAAAATACTCAATAATTTTTTTTTTTAAAATAAAGGCGCTCTATAGAAAATTCCGAATGTTAGATTTATTTTTTTTAGCGCGAGGCGTCAAAGATGAATCATTTTCTATTTGTTGTATTCGCCCTCTTTTTTTCTCTCTCTCTCTCTCTCTCTCTCTCTCTCTCTCTCTTCTTCCTCGTACTATTTATTATTGGATTCCACCCATAATACTAATCAAATAGGCAGATCGAGCGGCATTCTCTGCGATCCGTCTCGCTCCTCCCTCACGCACTCGCCTTCCCTCTTTTTCCTCATCGAACCACTCACGGCCGCCCCGCGCTGATCCCCGGCTGATAGTAACGACAATTGACCCAAGGGAGGCCTTGGGAGCTCGTAGTTCCGTGGGCTTGATGCGTCTCTGGGTTTGATGCGCCTTCGCCTTTGCGGCCGGAGCTGGGATTCTTTTGGCCTGGATGGGGCTGATCAGGGGGGGGGCAGTGGCGGCGGCCTGAGCCGGGCAATTTCTTGCTCGTGCTCTATGTCGCCCTTCGGATCTTTCGTCGCGCGCTTCTTGCTCGACCGCTTCCTCTACAAGGTTCGGATCTTTTCGTTCTCATTTGGGTTTCGTTCTCGTGCTAGTCCAGTGCCGGCGATAACGCATTGATGTTGAAGGAAAAAATGACTTGAGTGCGATGGGGAGAAAATGGAAGGAAAGTGGGTGATTCCTGGAGAAAAGACAGTTAACGCTAAATAGCTGACGCACAATTTTCGTAGATGAAAGGACTCTTCCATTGATCGATCTATGATTCGTTTTTTTATCATAGCTACGAGACATTGCATAAATGAATAGCATTTGCAGGTGCACTCAATACTGAATATTTCACTTGATTCATCCTAGGAGTCTAATTTCCTCATTGCCCTGCATGTTTGGTCATTACTACGCTACATTTGTACGATGTTGACATGTTTTCATTTTACAGCCATGCGCTATAAGATTATTAGGTTATAAATCCATTCTTAAGATGAATGATGAGACTAGATGGCCAAAAAATCGTCAAGTGTTCTGAATCAATGTGGAAGCTGACATACTATGCTATGGGTTCTTTCAATCATCAAGCAAGAGCCTTGGTCGCTGGACACGAAAAGAATACTTCAAAGGGTGGCCGAACCAACAACTGAAGTGAGTCCAAAAGGGCTGAACTTCCTTCCCTTTGTCAAAGCAAGTTGATTTTACATATTATTCTGCAACATCAACAATAATGAGATAGAAACTTTTCCATCACATGTTATCACTTGGCATAGTTTTTTTCGGTTGAAAAAATTCTCTATGTGTGATGATGCTTAGGTTCAGATTTCAGAGTGTTTTCTCCAGCTTGCTATCCAGATAAGTAGAACTTTTCAATACCATCCACCATTTATAGATTGTTTGGCAATTATTTTTTTTTTCTTAGCTAAAATATCATATTATAAGTCACATTAATACAGATTCCTGTATATACAAATCTTTTTTGCTCATGTTTTCAATTCATAGGCAGCATACTGTGTAATGGATCTTTTGTCATAAAAAAAGTTTCAGCTATTTGGGTTATACTTCATGGATCTTTTGCACCATTGAGAGTTGTAAAAAAAAATCATATATCTAGTTAGATTAAAATATTATTTTTTTTATAATTTTTTATTAAATTATTCTTAGATCTTCTCTTCCTCTCATCATACCACATTTCACCTCTCTTATAACTATAAACTATCTATAGGTTTTGAGAATATGTTATTACCATCTTGGCATCAATTCCATCAACAAGTCACTTATTTGCTCTAAGCCTAAATGATGTGAATCCTTAAGCAAGTCTAAATCGGTATTGAATTACCTATTTTCAATGATTTAAAAAAGACACACTCGGTGTTAGCCTGGCTCGAGGCGCGAGGCGGCGGCGTCGCTTCACTTCTGGCGGCGTGCTTGAAAAGAGGCATCGCTGGAAACCCAAAGCGTCAGCGTCGAACGCCGGAAACACTTTCCGGGTTAACCGGGCGATCGAACCAAAATTTTTAGGTGCGGTTGGGTCTCACGGTGATTTTAGTTGGTTCAATTGAACCAACTAAATCACGGATAATAACCTCTCGTGACTTCTGACAACTTCCCCTAACCCTAGCGATTGATCTCGCGTATTTTGGCAATGGATTTAGCTCGGCTCCATTCTTTGCTTCCCTACTCTCAATTTTAGAGCTGCTAAACTCTCTCTCATATCACTTTCAGCTCATTTTGCCACTTGTATCACCCGATGGCTCCATTTGTCGTTTTCTTTTGCCGTTACAAACAAGCAGTCTTCCTTCTCGGTCCTGGCTTAACATTATCTTTGTTAAAATATATTACGATATACTACTAGCTATATACTAATAACAGAATTTTTTTATTTATTAAATTAATAATATATTATTTTAATTTTAATCTTGTTAATTTTTTTTTATGAAATTGTTGTTGGGTTTAGGGATAAATTATAAGTATTTGAGGCAACTCAATTGTTTTTTTGGTTTTGAGACTTTTTTAGTAGCATTGATATTGTGATTTTGCACCTTAGATTTTTTTTTTTAATTTAATAGTATATTTTTATTTAAATAATTATATTTATTAATTATATTATATATTTTTTATATTTTAGCGTAACTTTTTTTGTTAGCGCCTGGCACCTCAGGTGATTTTTAGACCCTTGTACCTTTTGATGTTTAATTTTTTAAATCAATACCTATTTTTTAATGGATCTGATTACCATTATTCATAATCACTCATATGCACCCCCCCTGGGAGACATCTTGGCTAATTGCCTCAATTTTTTTTTATTGAAAGAACTAATAAACATGGTGATTACCATTTGGCTTAAAAAAAGATGTAATAAGCATTGAGATTCATCTGAGCTCAACTTAATATCGTATATCTATCTATCGCGCATTATCCATTTATCTTGACTTTCCTGTTCTTGTCAGGCCTACTTTGATGCTTTTTCTACATGTGTCAATGTGGATTTTACGTTTACAGTATTGGTGCTCTTATTGCATGGGAAACTTTCATGAAAAAAGATTTCTCAATAATGATGTCTCATCACATAGTAACCTCAGTTTTGATTGCATTTTCCTATACTACAGGTACTATTTAAAAGACTAATTGGCCTTGTTATTCCTTTGCATATTCTAGACTCTTTTTTCCTTTATGTGTCGCATTTGGCTCTTTTGATATATAAGCTTGTAAAATGTGAATCTAATACTAAGTTACGTTAATTACTTGCATACGGTTTACTAAAGGATCAATCTTTGAAAAGAAGTCTCTCTTGACCCATAAGATTAACCACAAGATGATGGATAATAAGATAAATTGAGAACCATCTGACATTATCAAAGGCGAGAAAATTAGAAAACCATGATCCCAGAATCAATGATATTATTGCCAAATCTGGCATGTCTTCTACTTCTTCCTAAAGCTTGCTTTGCAGGTGTTTTGGGCTTTTAAGGTTTCTTTCTTTAAACATCAGAGGTTCTCCTATAAACAAAGAACGAACTTTTAGATTTTTTGATAATTTCACCTATCTCACTCTAGTTCTGAACATGGCCTCCATCATTTAACTAGTTGATGTCAGTACATTTGGTATATATGATTTGCAATATCCAGGAATGAAACAGGTTTGCCATCCATGACGTGTTGCTCTATTGAACTTGCCATTACCACGTTACTTGTTTCTCATTCAGTTGAGATTTCTCCTTGTATTCCTGCTTCTTCTGAGAACAAGAATTTATCCCACTTTACTCTTCATCACAAAGAGATATTGTGAGAGATCCCAAGAGAAGGTGAGGAAGGGAGGGGGTGGCAAGGGTAAGAAAGTAGTTGACCTGAACTCCTTAGAACCAGTTCAACCATATGCAGAAGTACAACCCGACCTCTGATATGATTCTTCTCTCTCCACAAGTGGGATCAACCCCATATGGTGCTGGATTTTTTGTTAAACTTTGTCAACTTAATTAACTTACTATATAGGCTCTTCCTTCTCACAGAAGAAAATTGACAATTACTGTCAGCAACATGTTAGTTCTACCTTGCATTAAATTCGCTAGGCTGATCTTTGCTTTCATTTTCTTTTAATGTGATATTGTAGTGGTATGAAGTTTGTTATGAAATTTCTCTTCTTCTTCATTGTTTTAACTTTTTTTGAACTCAAAAAGAATGCTTTATCTTTTGACCTTTTATTGTACATACAAGTTCTCGACACTTTGTTGCTTTTGTTTTGTATTTCCTCCTTGGTTTCTTAGTTCACATTATGGTGATGAATCTGTACTTAATCATAGCACATTAATATACTAACTGTAGTTTTTTGACATCATACCAGTTGTTCCCTAGAAAATTAAATAGTCAAAATTTCATAGTTATCTCCATGTTTAAACTTGGTATTAGAAACTTAAGTTTTTATACGGTCTAGCCAGTAATGCTGGTGCTGATTTCTTACTGTGAATAATTCACAAGGGATAGTGATTTCTGAAATATTGCATTTGGTTATGCAGATTTTTCCCGCATTGGAACTACAATTCTTGCCCTTCATGACACAAGTGATGTTTTTCTAGAAGCAGCTAAATTGTTCAAATATTCAGAAAAGGAGATGGCAGCTAGCTTGTGCTTTGGACTTTTGCAATATCATGGTTAATGCTGCGATTAGTATACTTCCCTTCTGGATAATTAAGTCCTCAAGGTTCTCCTCACCAACAAATAAGTCATTGAAAAAAAAATTGTTTTTTTTTACTTGCGCTAATTTTTGTAATGGTTGCATTTTCAGCTGAGTGTATCCAAGCCTTGTAATGGATGGACAATTTCCCAACCTTAATATTATATATTCAACGATGCTTCTTACCCTCCCTTATCTTCCACACCTACTGGTTGGAAACTAATATTTGCAATGATTATGAGACAGATGGTAATAAAAAGGTCAAGTGGGTGAGGACATTCGATCAGAGTAAATATGTGTTGTTTACAAAATCTTAATTTATAAATATTGCATATAAAAGTTTTCTTAAAACTGAAATAGGCTGATCGGTCGCATATCCAGTATGAGTTATGTGCTTAGGAACTAGTAGGATGTGCTCCATTGATAATTAATGAAGCAAACTGGCAAGAGAAATATCTCCATTCAACACTCAGCAAACTATAGAATTTGGCTTCTGTTTTTAGAACCAGTTTTTTGCTATCTATCTTAATATTCAGGCATGCCTGAAACTATTATAACACTTTTAACAGGTTCTATGGACTTATAGTCATAAGGTTGACAAAATGTAATAAATCTATCTATTAATCTTATGCTACTTAAAGAAAAAACCAAAACTTTTTCTTGCTCTAATACCATGATCAAGTTTTCTTTTTTTATATTGAGGCATTCAAGAACATTGCGTTTTTGGTTTCTTCACCATTATTCATTTCAAACCCTGAACATTGCATAAGATCTCATATTAATACCCTGACTTTGAGGACCTGAACTTTTTCTTTATTATGATTTCCTATGCTTTGCAAGTCATGATACAACTTGCTGGCCATGCCCTAAACAAACTACTGATATCCATCTTACCCAATGCAGATTCTGAAGATGGAGATTGAATACTAAACTGTCCAGATTTTGCAGTAGGATATGTGAACTCTTAACTCAAACAACTAGGGTTACCGAAAGATTCTTTTACTCGTCAACTTCTTTATTCAGAGACTTCTATTGAATGCGAGAATGGAAGCATCACACAGAGAGACAGGAGTACAGATGACGATGAAGGTTTTGCTTATTATTTTTTTTAATATTTTCCCTTTTGTTTTGTTATCAAAGGCAGCATTCTCATTTTGCTCTCTCTTGGGAGATCTTTGTGTAACAGGGGTGGTTTTCTCAAGCGTCATTGTGTTAGAAAGCTTGTCAGCCATGACTTTGGGGATCTATAAAGCTGAAATTATTCAGGAAAACAGTCCTGTGGCAAAAAAAGATTCTCCTTGTGGAAGTTGATTGGTGTGTTTTGGCTGAGAAATTGTGATGTGCTCGTCATATTTTTTGAGAGCGTCAATTGTTTCTAATGAAATGGAATTCGTTTGAACTTGCTAGAGCATAAAGATCCATAATCCCACCTTATATGAAGGCTGAGCTCAATGTGTGAAGTTCAGGAAGACGAAAGGTCAAGTTATCTCCGTTAGGATGAAGATGATCTCCGTGAAATAACACCTGGATTTTGCTTGGGACTGTCTACAAACAGATGGTGTTCTTGCGTTTTGTGATGGTAGAAGATAAACAATATTCTTGAGGAGGAAAAAAAAAGTTTCTGAAGCGAAAAAATGTCATTGCGTACTATTTTTATTCTGTGGCCAGAATCAAATCTAAAAACATTTATTGTTCCACACCGATTTACGTTCTCTGGAACTCTCCAAAACTAGAAAACATAGATTATTCCATGGTGAAGAACCAGACTCAGATATAAAAAAAGTAGAAAAAAACTTTTGCTATATACTGTGATATTTTGACGCAAGATTCTGGAAATAAAAGATGAAAAGGACTTGCAATCACAGATTCTTTTCCGATGGATGCATGCCTGATGACACCTTCCCTTTCAATTGAAGGAAGAATAAAGAGGCAGCCGCTATCTTCTCACTTTGTCTCGCATGATTGCCTTGAGGGGGCATGGCCATCACCTGGTGCAGTTCATGCTTGCAACCCCATCATGATTCCCGTTAGAACACTTTTTACCTTCACCACTTACCCTGTTCTAATTCCTGCTGTTTCTCTCTCTTTAGTCTGTTGTTTCTCCTTGTGGTATAAGTCACTGTCACCTGTGTATGTAGTCTGAATTCAACCACATCCTGGCTGGAATTGCTGTATGAAATAAATTTTCCTACAGACCCATATTTTCCATCTTTGATTTATGTTTATTATTACTTTTTTGCATGATAGTGATTCTTTTTAAGAATGTGTAATGATTGAAGATGTGAGTGTGAATAGAGACATCATTGATAATAGTATGATGGATAACACATTTTGATTTCTATGTTTTGATGATATGACTAAAATGGTTTTTAGTATAAATATACCCCTACCTTTGTTATAGTTGTTTCTCTATTTAGCATCAGATAATTAAATAATTTTACCACCCCCAAATGCAAGATTACTATTTGCATTTCCTCAGCCAACCATCTTGCAAACACATACTAGCAAACAAAGAACCCCAAAACATAGAATCAAGTCATGTGAGCTACCTAATTTGCTTTATAGATGTATCACACTCCCACAAAAAAAATATCTAACATCTTTCTCTCATCTCCACCAAGTGGATTAAGATTTCATAACCTGCACAGAAATCCAAAGCCTGTATTATCTCAAATCTCAATTCCCAATTGCTAATTTGATCCCAACATAAACACTTTGTGAAGTAAATTAAGCAGTGAGATGGTTTGCATGCAACAATATCTAATTCATCATCATTGTTGTGTGGGGCATATACAAGTATATAGACTTTATGATTATACACAACATACCCACATCAATCATGTTACAATTAGAAAGCAGAGAGGGTCCATCAAACCGTTTGCTCGGCCTCACCCGCAGCCGCAGCGCGTTCGGCGACGCCGCCGAAAACGCGATCGCGAGCGCCCTCATCGCCTTCACTTGCATCTCCAGCGCCCGCAACGTAGTCGGCCCGCCTCCTCCAGAAGGTTCGGCGCCGACGGCTGCCGGCACCCGAACTCCAGCCGGCCCCAGCACCCGCAGCCGGTCCCTCACCTTCTTCCCCGCCCAGACGGGTGGAGCCGCAGCCGCCGCCGGCACCTCGCCGCCGGCCTCGGCGGCCCGCGACGGACCTGCCGCCGGCAGGCGAGCTTGCGGCGAGGGGGGCGGCGGAGGAGGATGGCCGGCTCCACTGGGACTGGCCCCGGGCGGTGAGGGCGAGGGCAGGTCAACCGCCTCCTTGACGGCCCCGCGGCCCCTGCCCCGGAGGCGGTGGCGCGAAGGGCTTCGAGGCGACGGCGGTAGATCGCTCTGCGCGGCGGTCCGCCACTTGGATTCCCGCTTGCTTCATCTTCTTCTTCTAGATGATGATGCCGAGGAAAGAAAACGCAAGATCATCGTGGAGTGGTGGTGGAGGTGGAAGTCAGGTGGAAGGAGCAAAAGGAAGGAGAAATGGAGGAGTTGGTGGTGGGTTGGTTATAAATAAGATGGTGCCTTTTATTTTTATGCGACCTCAATATTAATTTTGCGATACATATAATTGGAATAATGTGCATTAATTAAACTCATTGGATTTTATATCACTTTTTTTCATTTTAAAAAGCTCAGGGTAATTGACTGTGATGATGAGGTGAAAGCCACAAGTACACACACACACCAAAAAAAAAAAGGGAAAAATCTCTCTTTTTTTTTTATCTAATAATTATGTGAAATTAGACAACAAGCATATTTAAAATCATTACATAATTTATGATGATAAAAATATAAATAAAAAAATATTGTCTTGATAAATTCAAAATGAAGTATATAAAGACTCCATTAGCTAACTTGACCAGCTCACTATCTTTGTTGAATATCCAAATTGATTAAAAATTTTCATATAAAAATTATATCATTTGATCTATTATTTTTTTATTTTTTTAAGTTTGGTTGTAGTCCTCATTGTTGTTGTTGCATATATATATATATATATATATATATATATATATATATATATATATATAGAGAGAGAGAGAGAGAGTTGAGGTGCCAATTAGGTTGCTTAAGCAACAACACCATTGTGGGTAATTAAGGACATGCATCGACACAAGGCATTAGTACACTAATTGACCCATTATCAATTCAATGCCCAATGCCTTTTTTCTAAATCAAATTAATTGATGCATATATTTTTATAGATACTGAAGAAGGGCATCACAATCAAACGTGAAATGGACAGCAATGATAGGGTGATGCTCTTTCCTTCCCCGGCTTGGGCAGGAGAGGTTGATAGTCACATACATGTTTCACACACACAAGTAAGATAGATGTGATCGAAGTCATAGTAATAATTGATCTCAAATCTAAACATATAATACATATTAGATTCTTTGATTTTCTTATGTTTTTTCCTCATAATAAGTTACCGGTAGTACAAAGAATTTAAGTATGAAAAAAACTAAAATTTTTTTTATAGGATTACATCTATATTTAAGAAAAAAAAAAAATAGTTTTAAAGTATTATTACTACAATTGGTTTCATTAAATATGTAAAGATATTAATTTAAAAATCTTCATAACTAGTATGAGATATACAGAGACTTTAAATTTGATTTTAAAGAAATTTTATTTTTTTCACTATTATTTGCGTTATGATAAAAATATATATTTTTCTATGAACGTTGACATATAAATTTTTATTTTTTTATTTTTTGCTATTTATTCGATTTAAAGTCTTATTTATTTATTTATTTTATGATGAAACTTAATAATTGATTTTTTTTAAAAAATGCTTTTTTAAAAAAGTCATTTTCAAAAGGAAGTATCCTTCAAACGTTTTTAATAATATTTTTTTTAATATTTAAAATATCCTTATTTGATAGTGGGTTATCTATCTTTTTTTTTCATTCCTTTTCTTCCTTTTTGTAGGTTAAAAAACATATAATTGAATTTGTCAATTCTGATATTTTTTTATACTATATGATGTTCATGGTATAATATTTTCAACCAAATATAAAAACAATAGCACAAAAATATTATAATATAATATCTTTGCTATATATTATAATATTTTTAGTATTGCTAAAAATATTATAAGTAGACAGTTTTTACCTATATGGATCAATCATATAGGAAAAAACCAAAAAAAAGATGGGTGTTATATATATATATAGTATTGAACCATATAAATTTTATATTTTTTTTTTTAATGATAATTCATTAAGATGAGTTACTCGAAAAAGAAACACTCTTGTTTTTTTTTTTTTTTTGGTCTTTTTTCAGGAAGTATTACTCATTTTAGAATCTTCTAAACAATTTTCAATTTTTTTAATATTTAAAAATATCCTTAATTTGAGTTACCCCAACATTGCCCATCTACCCTTTTTCCTCTATTTTTTTTATATAAGCCTTGATCCAAACATGAATGGGTTCAAGTTATAATATTTTTTATACTATATTATAATATAATACTTTCAGTAAAATAGAAAAAACAATAATACAAAAATATTATATTATAGTATTTTTAGTAATACAAACAAACACTCTATTATAATGTTTTTTTTTATTATATTTACATTATTTTTTTGATATTATTAAAAAATATTGTCTATGGATCAAATAAAAAATGACAAGATATTTAAGATCTTAAATATAAAAATATTATTAAAAGTATAAAAAAAAAAAAAAAAAAGCGGGCGGGCGGGGCGGGGCGGCTTTTTTTGGGGGGGATTCCCCAAAGCGATTCATCCGCCTAAAAGCATGCATGTAATGAATGACACACATGATGGCCATACCTCGCTCAGTAGCACAGTGGGTGGTGTGGTGGGCGGTGGAGACCCACAGCACCGCCCTCCCCTTTTTGGCTGTCGCTGGACGGCAACACCATATTTGAATCAGTGGGATAATATGCTCCATGATTAAGCTTCCTTTGCCGCGTTCTGCCGAGGAAGGTGACCGAGGCGACGTGGAGATGTCCGTCACAGATGCTTCGAAAATGGGGTGGTGTGGTACACGGGATCGGTGTGGGGCCTCACCTCGTGCCACTCATTCTCGCCCTTGTCGGCTCTCCGGGTGGTGGATTGCTTCGCGAAATGATGTGGGCTTTGGACGCTGCTGATGCGGCCATCCCATCCGCCGACGCTCGCACCGTCGGCATCTTTCCGGCCCTCGTTCTCACTGGAAATGGGTGGAAAATCTCTCCCCCGGCATGGCATGGCAGTGACCTCTGGTTATATTGGATTCAAAACCCACACGTGATTTCTTTTGCCATCTTTTTCTTCAATCAAACTTGCAAATCTTGAATCTTCTCACTGAAAGTGTTTAATTTCCATTTACAATGGAACAGCTGCTATGCAAAAACCTTTCAGTGTTTTACCAATAAATATGTTTTTTATTTGAGGAATCAATGTTATTCATTGATTTCTTTTCTCTCATATATTACTTGGATCGAACATGCAAGTCTTGAATCTTCTCACTATGATTGTGATGGCTCCCGATGTTTACCCATTGTCAAACTTCATTTGCTAGCAAAATAAAGACATCGACTCAATCACCAATCGAGCAAACCTCAGTGGATTTTTGGTTCTCATGGAATCAGCTTGGGTTGTCCTCTTTGCAACCCCTCTCGACTTTTGGCCTCGTGTGGACATATTATTTCAGTGCAAATGGATGACTTTGGACATCACTAATCACTCTCGAAGGCCCAGTCTGAAAAGTGTTGCTTAAACATGGGGAGGACGAGGAGGAGGAGAGGGGATCAGTAAGCCTCCACTGTTGCTGCTTTGTTAAATTAACTCTTCCTACTAAAGGCCAAGTGTGTCCAAAAGAATTCCTGAGTGGTGGAGGGAGGACCAGCTCATTTCACCGATGTATAGCTTAAATGGTAGTGAGGATGCACTCATGGGTTTGTAATCATGCAGCTTACAGCCTTGGATTCAGCTCTTAGGAGTCCCCAGATGTCAATGCTAGTACTCAGTAGGGGTTCCTTTGGGTCCTCCTTCCATGGTTAAGACACCTTCATAAGGAAGGTTGCTTGAAGGGTGACTGAAGGCCAGCTTTTCCTTTTAACATGTCAGCCATAAAATGCCTCATAAAATGCTCTACCCCCCACCAATAAATCTCTCACAGTCTTTTGCGGGAAATGCTACTCCCCCCTCTCTAACAGTCATCAGAGTACAAGCTATTCATAGTATCTCCTTCTTTGGCCCCATTACTTCCACTCCTCCTTCCTTCTCCAAGAGAAAGGGGGAAAGGGGGGGAAGGGAATAGGGGTTTAAATGGCAAGGTAAGCTTTAACGTGCAAACCTTTTTTTTTTGAAAGCTGTGTCAGAGCTGTTCAGTGCAGCAGCACCGCATCTCATCAACTCTAATCTGCTCCCCCCTTTTAGAAGGGCAAAGAAATTACTCCTTTTGACGTCAAAATAGTGGGCATACGATCTTTATTTCCGCTGTATGCGGCAATGGCCTCTCTGTGAACCCAGATGCACGTGCTGTTGCCCTAAGCACATATACTCTTAAAAGCACGAGGCTGGACACGGGTTCCTTGAATCTATTTTATATCCTTCATGTATGAGAGCTTCGAGCTAAACCAGTTCTCATCTTAAAGACTAGAACTCACCCAGACCAAAGATTTGACTTGAGCAGTAAGTGTTTGCAGATGGATTTGTCACAAAAGTTGGACAGAAAGTCTTGTATGTATGGCTGTGTTTTTTTCCAGTCGTCGGTCTGTCTTGCACTGTGGTTCTATAAATTCTATACCAAGACCCCTTGCAGAGACTCTCTCCTCACAAGACAGATCTCGCTTCTTCTTGTTCGTGTTCCCTCGACAAGTGTTTTGCCTCTTCTCCATCCTTCTCTTTTTTTTCTCTCTCTCTCTCTCTCTCTCTCTCTCTCTCTCTCTCTCTGTGTACTGCTTCGGCTCGTGTCTTGGTTTTCTGACACCTTGTTGTTGCCGTTGGCGAGGGTAGTGGTTGGGTGAGAAGACATAGCGAGGTAAGATGGTTTCGCCCAAGACCGCGCAACACTTCTGCATATGACACCACATCGCTGTGCTCACCCTATCTATCAGCAGCACCGATGGAGAAGGCATGGAAAGGAAGCAGGCGGTTTGGACGGCGATGCGTTGGTTTTGGCCGAGCTGCGCGGTCACCAAAGAATCCTCCCATCCTCGATCCATCTTATTATTCCTTCTTTTGCTCGATCTTCTGATCTTTGTAACAATACTCTGAAAACTTTTTTGCTTCACAGTTTCCTGCTGGCCTCGGTGAAGAAAAAAAGAATCAGAAGGAACCAAAGGCTTCTTCAATTCTTCTTCTGCAGCAGCAAAAGCATTAAAGAATCCTAGGGAAGCATATTTCACATCAAAGATCATATTGACATATGGTGGCGGGGTTTCTGTCTACCAGGTTTTTCCCAGTTGACTATTTCATTCAATGTCCATCTTTTCGGTGGAGCACGCTGAACAGGAACCGAGAACAGTATCGCGATAGAGATGAGCTGGCACAGCAAATGCCCGGAGGAGCCGACGAAGCACTGATCTCAAAATATTTCGGTACTGATGGTGCAAACAGATAAACCAGGATGCACCTTCCACTGGATAGATCTGAGTTACAAGTTCCTCAGTCTGCAGTGTCTGATCCTTGTGCCGATTCATCTGCTGTTGCTTTGCCCATTGTCTCTTTCGCTTCTGTTCTCTCGTAAAGCTCGGTTTCACAGTGGTGATATGGCTGTTTGCCTATGAATCTGTGATACGGTGCGGCCATTCCTCCACCCCTCAATCTATGATGTTAAATGGAAGGACTTGAGGAGGAGAGAAGAAGAAGAGAGAGAGAGAGAGCATGGAGAGAGCATGGAGGTGTGATCATGAATGAGTGTTGAGTTGAGGACTTGGGCATTGTGAAAGAATATATGTTGAGAATGAAGGAAGATAATTATTGCTTTGAAATATCTGTGTGCTTATATTAACTAAACCAATCTCTTGCATTAAAATAGTTTGATCGCATTGATATGAGTGCTTTGTTTGATATGTTATATATAGTTACTTTTGTATTGAAACAAAAAAAAGAAAAAAAAAAAATGTTTTTCTCTTTCTCTTCCTACAATTCAGCAATAATTTTATTCTTATGCCAAATCGGAAAGGAAAAAATCTGATTAAATGGGAATTTGGCATCACTTTTGTGTCTTGGTGGCAAGGTCTCAATGTAATTTCAGTGTTTCTGACCACTACCAATGACCTTTACTTCTCTCTTCATTGTTTTATACACCATCAATCAATTCCAACCTTATTTTGCTAAAAACAAAGTATCTATTATGAATTCTTTTGTAGAACAGAAATTCTGTTTAATAATCCCGAAATGAAATCATCTTGAATTATATATACCATTTTATTTATTGAAAAGATACTATGGACTGTGTACAATTTGGATTGGATAAATATAAGCATAGATTCTATATTATATCTCTCATGCAAATTGATAGCTCTATGGGAAGAAAGTTAAATTAGTATTTGAACCTAGTTAAGTTTGAGGAATAAATTAGTATTATAGATTTAAACGAACAAAAAGCAGATTTAGGTTCATTGTGTTCAATTTGAAATCAAATTTATTTTTGTAAGAAAGAAAAGATAGTTGTTTGGAAATACTGTCAAAGGCCCCTCAATTGATAAGATAGGAAAAAAGTATACAGCTATATTGTAATAGTATGGAGAAAATTAACTCCAAAATTTTCTTTTTTTATTTAAAGTAATTTCATTCTTTGAATCATGGTTAATCGGTCTCTTATAAAAAATACTAACATTGATATTTTTATGGAGTATACATATATATATATATATATATTAATGGTAATGTTAATCTTACTCTTGACTTCATAGTCACGACTCAATTTAGCACTTTTTTTTTTTTGATAAAGTCAAGCTTAAATTTTGAACTAGTCTAATGTAATTATGTATTATGATCTAATTTAAGGACTCATTTGAGGCGCTATGGATGTATATTTCGAGTTGAATTCTCCGAGAGTAATGACTTTGAGCATTTTCTGTCAACATGTACTAACAATATAATTGATGTTACACCTTTCCAACATTCAAAATTAGTAAATACCTAAGATGAAAATAAAATAATATAAGAAACTTTTCTATATCCAAAAGCGGTTCTATTCTTAGAATATAAACCCTTAATTAAGTGTGTCTGGGTGAATATTCATCATGTATTAAAATTGATTGGGTAAAATTCACCTTAGATTTGACACAGACATGGAAAGTGCCATTACCTTGTATTACTGGGTACTTGGCTTTAAGAGCAACTTGTGACGGACTAATAACTGAATTATATTATATTATATATATATATATATATTACAATGAAAATATTATAAATATATATAGATAGATATATATCGCTTAACGTACGCGCCACATGCGAAGAACCAAAATTGAGCCTGGCTTTAAAGCCCAATAAGGCCCATAAGTGGGTATGGCCTACTAACATGTATGACGCATGCTTTAGCCCAATCGATCTAATAACCGACTCTCATGGATGATCACCTTCCGTTGAATGACTCGTTGCTCGTCTCGCTTCCCCTCGTCGCAGCCGTCATCGTTGCCATCTCACCCTATGAATCATTTTGGTCCTCGCGACAGCATGCAATGAGCGTCGTCCGTCATTTTTGGTATGACGATTGCGAGCATTAAACCATTATTCTATGGTCCATCATCTCGACTGCAACGCGTGTATTCTGATGCCGTTTACGATGTGGTGGCGACCTTCAAAATATTGAGCCCACCTAAAGCCCTCTAATTTGGACCCGTGGTCAAACCCCTGCGCCCGGCCTCCGATCGAGATCGAACGGCTTTGGCCCCGAGCCGCCGCGTCAGCCCGTCGTACCACGTCGCGACACCGCCGACAGCCGAGGAGGGCCTTCGACCTGCCACGTTCGCTGAATCTGCCGTGTGCCATGCGGCGTCCATTGGAAGTTCTCCGCCCATGGAATGCAACGCCCGCGCGGGACCCACTACGACGGAGGGCGATGCGCCGTCGATGCGCGACCCATCCGTGAGTCGGCGTCGGGTCGTGACCAGGAGGAATTTTACCAGCTTCGTCCCCGTCGTCTATTCGACGGTTCGGTTCAGTCAATTTGCTCACGCTTCGAGGGGCCGTTAGCGTTATCTCTCTCTCTCTCTCTCTCTTCGACTCTCTACCCTTCTGCAGTGTGCGCTTCCGTTCGCCCCACCCAGAAACCCGCCGAATTCCGCATCTCCTCCCCTCGAAACCCACCAATTTGAGATACCGCCACGGGGTTTAGTATGCCGGGTCAGGTTGTTTCCAGAGAGGCCTGAGTTGTGGGCTTGACCCCGAATCATGACAGCACCGGGAGGAGGAGGATGGACATCACGGAGGTGACAGTCGTGCATCACATCGCCTTTAGCTGCTGCTGCTCTGGGTTCTGTCGTGCAGTTGGGTGACGGGCACCCGGTCGTCTTCTTTGTGGCACTATCACTGTTATCTCTACAAGCAGAGAAGAAGACAAGAAATTTGACCGTTGATTGTGCTTAGATCCTCCTGTGTTGACTTTAATTTCTCGTTGCCATTTCGGAAGTTTTTTTTTCCTTTTTTTCTTTTTTTACTTTTCTGTTGTGATGTTAGATTTGCAACGTTTGGCTGATTAGGTTGGTCAGTTGTATGAAATAGGTTGCTATTATGTGAATTAATTTTATGCCATATGCTAAAGAATTTCTTTATGAAATTCTTGACATGTTCTTGATATTTAAACAATGAAAATTATCTACATTAAAAAAATATTAGATATTGGGTGGAATCCCATCGTGGTTGATTGCAGTGGGCATCTTACGCTTCCCAATTTCGTTTAAGAAAGGATAATTTCATAAATAGTGATTAATAAAAAAGTAAATTATGTTGTTTGTAACATGGAATTTTAATGATTGATATATGAACTGTTGAACGTGACATCCAAACTGGCAAGATAGATTTCAGACATTGAGGACTACCTTGTGAGCGTATCATATGATCTTCTTAGTCGCGGGTCTTGTCAAAGTTGATACTAGAGATGCAAACAAGTTTCGCATTTTGATTTTTTTGTTTGCCCATTGGATGCAAAGTGTTACATCCAACATTGCTAGTTATGGTTAGATTGACATTTTGACTTGGTATTATGGAACTGAGAAGTTATGATACTTTTGCCAACAGTCTTGGAACTACTGGGGAACATAAACCATGGTATCAAGAAGTTCAAATTGGTCTCAGTATGTTCCAAAGTCACGATTGTTTCTTGAGCAAAATCTGGGCTTGTTTATCCAAATCCATGGTATCAAGAAGTTCAGAAATTGGTCTCAGTATGTTCCAAGATAGTCAGGAACAGAGGCCATTGTGTTTCTTGAGCAAATCTGGGCTTGCTTTCTGGCCATTGTTTCCAAGATAGTCAATCCAAGACATACCGGCAAATCCTTGGAGACAAGTTTACCAGGCAAAGAATGTTAGCTATATGCTTGGTTTAGATAATAACTACTAACAATTTATCATCCGAAGATTGCCTTATTGGTGGCACACCCATAAGCCTGGTCCTTGGTTGGTTCTCTCCTGTACTTTTGGTGTGTATTGATCATTATTGTCAGCTGATTTTAAGTAGTAAATGGATGGAAATCATGGACTCTATAAAAACTTCCATAGAAATGAAAAAAAGCACACCTGCCCTCCCCTATTTGTATCCTGTCCTTGGGTTTCAACAAAACAACTCACAAGTGATGCTGCCCAAACTTTAGAGAGAGTTTCTCGCATTGGCTTAATAATCTTTGTTTGATTATGACCTATTGTCTTTATTCTATGGGAACCAAAAGGTCTGATTGCTGGTTTTAGTTATTGAGCATTGTGTACTTGGTATGCTTTTGCTGGTCCAACATAGCCACTGGTTTATCAATTTCTTGATTTGTTATTTTTTTTCTGTTTCCATTATTTGGATAGTTAACCATCTATTTTCACCTTTTTCCCTTTTTTTTTATGATCTTGATTTTCCTCTTGTTTTCAGTTTTTTTGATCTCCAGTTTTGACTGTATAAGGTTATATATGTTTCGATCATGTTAATACATGCTTATTTTGTGTCATGATTTCTTTGTTATACTCCAGGTAAAGTGAACATATACATTGAGATTAGGGCTTGACTGCAGTTTGAAGAAAGAAAAATACGCCAACCAGCGAAGAGTATGCATGATATATTCTCATCTTTTGATCTTTTTTTTGGACTGTTTCCTCAGCCATAATATTTACATGTGTTTTTCTGTGTTCTGCTGGTTCTCATTTACTGATTGTTTTTTTCTCTGGTTCATAATAACATTTTTTATTTCCAAAGTTCCACATACCTCAAATTATGTGCTATTATCATCATTTTTTATTTATTTTTTGGTGTGGCAGCTTCTCTCTCTGATGCAGAATCAGTCAGGTGGTTAAATCATGCTATTGAGAAGATATGGCCTGTATGCATGGAACATATTATTGCATCCCAACAATTTCTCTTGCCCATCATACCATGGTTTCTGGATAAGTTCAAGCAGCGGACAGCTGTATGGACTTTGCAACTATGACTTCTTCTACTGTAATTTGTTGATACTATCAACTTATCAGAAAAAATATCATCATTGTGATGTTGTAGCTTCTTATGATGAACTTCGAGGCATCTTTTAGGATGTAGTTGCTGCACTAAATTACTTGTCTAGACTGGGCAGTTGATCGTTTCCATATGGTGAAAATTATTGTTGAATTGCTTTGGTCTTGTGATAGTTTCATAATGTTTTTTTAAAGGTTTTCTGTGATATATATTAATGTTTAATTGTATGTCTTGTATTTTTTTTTCGAGAAAGCAGTTGCGTAGCATCTTTTACTTGGGTAGGAACCACCTATTTTTACAGATGCAAGGGTTCTTTGTCAATCATCAGATGATGATCACTTGGTATATACTCTTTCTTTTTGCAAACAGATACCAGATGCTGCTTATCATGTATAATTATTTAATGTTCTGATTGTGATACAGGTTCTAGAGTTGGGGAATGAATTTTTCTCAGCAGATGATATGAGTGCAAAACTTTTGCAGTACAGCTGAGAAAAGACTTGGATTTGGGATAACGGGCAAATATGCATATAACAGGCATACATGTTGAGGGAAAGGTACAACGATCTCCTGCTCTGCAAATAACACTGCACTTGTATACAGATAAGATGTTATAATGCATTTCTAAAATTCATTTAAAGGTGTGTTTGATTTTCTTAAAATTTGTTTTCACATGATAAAGAACTTTTCTGATGTTTGTTTGACAAAGAAAACTAAAATAGGGTCCAAATGTTTTCTAGATATTCCAAATTCACATGTCACAGAGATGCCTTTGATGATCTTCTTTGGCAAGAACCACCATCCCCTCCCGTTTCCTTCTTTTCTCTTTATGCTCATGGAACTGTAATACACAAAGAAAATTCCAGATAAGTATCTGCACAAAGAAATTATGGACCCAAATGAAATATATTTTTTTGGGATTTGAATGACAGATGGTTGTCTCTTTATATGAGCTTCTGTTTTATTTATTCTAATAGCAGCGTCAAATTTCTAATGTTTAAAGAGAAAATAAAACAAATCTGAGAATGTAAAAAAAATACAGAACAAATTTATAGGTTATTATCAAATTTTAATGGAGGCTATTTTGACATAAATATATAAATATCTTTTTGTAGGTTTTTGGGATTAAAGTTTCTTCCAATGGCCATTTTTATTGGACAGTCAGGCTATGCTTTGTAGACCCCCATATTTTCAGATGACAGTAAAACCAATATGTCTATTTGGACATGGAGTTGATGTTACTGAACTACCCTGGAATTTCAGGATGGCTAGTAAAGAAACAAGTGGTTGACTCCCACTTTTAAGCAGTATCATATCCAATGAACATTTTTTCAACTAAATATTTTGATTGGCTTGGTTTTAGGACAAGTTGCTTGATGTTTGCATTTGGGCAGACATTGGTTGAATTAAATAAGTTGGTTCTCCATAGCTGTCTTCTCTGTTCTTTTTTTGTTTCCTCTGTATATATACATTTGTTCTTCAAAAAAGGTAAATAGAAGTTTATTAAAGAAAAGAATAAATAAATTAGCTTATGGATTGGTAAATACAAAAACTCCTTTAAGATGGATATGGATACAGTACATCTTTATATGTCAAATCTGAAAAGAACTAATTGGACAGATATGGGTGGTAAAAATTGTTTAATAGTATATTATATATAGGAATGCTTGATGTTTACTATGTTAGAATTTTGTAGTTAGTTACCTTGAAAAGTAATAACAACCAATTGACTAACATCTTAGTTCATTCCTCAAAAAGAAATTTTTAATGTCTTCAAAAACAAAAAAGAAGATTTAAAGAACTTCTAATAAATGAAGATCTTTGTATTAGTTTCATTAATGCAGATAAATTGGTTTTTATATTATACATCTATTTTATGTGAAATTAAAAAATTTAACATTCTTTTTTCTAAATAAAAATTCATGAGGTATTGATAATAATGCCTATTATATATTTTACAATTTATTTATCTGCCAAATAAGCTAATATTTATAATTTTTCTTTGCAGCCAAACATGCTAAGGCTGGTTATTGATGTGGAGAAATTTGTCTGGTCCCTGAAGGTAATGGCAGTAGAAATCATCGATTATCCAATCAACTTAATTGCTATAAAGAATAATATTTTGGATTATCTATTCATATTATAGAGAATATTATGCTTTGCAACTTCAATGGTTAAATATTAGCATATGGTTTACAAACTTTGAGGAGATCCAGATCATTAGCTGACAGAGTGATTATCTTTACCATGCTTGTAGTGTCAAAAGATATGGCATCTTTGAGGGACATCAAAAAACCTGTTGTCTTCCATTTTCATGCTATTCAGCTTGAAATTGAAACTTATTTGTCTTATTTTATTCTACTTCTGGAATGATTTTCTGGAAGCATATTTTCTTTAAAAAAAATTTGTGAGGTTTGGTTCACTGTCAATGTGGAAAGCCTCCTATTGATATCTCAAAATTGGAGATGTTGAAGGGGCTGATAGAAACCATCTGGATTTAATGGCAAGCTTCTTTTATCTTTGGCCTTCGGAGAGAAACATCTGATGTTATTATGGAAATGAAGTGTCTGATTTAGTGCCAAAACTTTGTGTTGCAGGACTTTCTGATCCATATGTAAAGGGACAACTTGGACCTTTACAGATTCAGACAAAGATCAACGGAAAACATTGTCTCCAAAGTGGCTGGAGCGAGTTCAAGTCCCCATCAGTTCATGGGAGGAAACCAATGTACTTGTTCTTTCAAGTCCGTGATAAGGATACCATTTTTTGACATGCTTGGGTTCATTCAGATTTCCAAACATGTTATTTATGTGCAAAATCATGAAAAAAATCTGGCTCTTTAATTCATTTTGAGCTCAAAGGTCAGCTACTCAGTTACTTCTAGATGAAAGCATGGCTGCCCATAAAGAACACACACGTTATCTAAAAATGATAAATAATTTAAGGTTCATGGACCATCACATGTAACTTGGAGCAGTCTTTTAGAAGATGAGCATGAAAATCTGTGTTGTTCTTTAGAAGATATATTTTACTGTTCTTGGACCTTTTGTTCTTTTTTAAGATTCCTATCAATTGTTTCAAGTAAAGAAAAGGAGTTATGATTAGATGTTAAACATAATGCAAGCAAAAGTTGATTCTATTTGTTAGCTCTGTTTTTTTTAAATGTAAGATCATTCAGATTTTAATTAGTCTAGTTTTCATGTGCCTTGCAGAAACTGTTCTGTGAACATCAATGATCTGAGGGTTGGACAAAGGCATGACATGTGGCTGTCACTGCAAAATCAAAATGGGAAGGATCCACCTAGCGATAACGGTGCTGGAGAGGAATTACAGAAGGTAAGCCAGCTGCAATGTTTGACAACCCCTGGCGGATAAGAAAGCTTGATAATCTCGGTTTTGAAACACTACTTTTTACAGGAGCAGAAAGATCTCAGTGATGAAGAAATATCAAAACGATCGACGGAACCAATGACGAGCAGGTCAGATGAAAAGGCTGAGAAACTTAACACGGAAGAAGAGCATCATAAGATGGTTGATGAGTTTGAGCCAGTAATATTAAAGGGCAAAAAAGACAGGATTATGGGTACATCGTTCTCAGGGCGACGTCTCCCAAAAAAAATGGGAGCCGAAAGGGGCGTGCTCTGATACCCTGATACCCAACTCCATCCGGGAGGACAATGGCTCACTAAAAGCCCAAGTCGATCATCATCATCCAGGTCTCTCGACAAAGTGATTCTAGTAGTAATGAAGAATCTGTAGATGGAAAGAAATGGCTTAAAAAACACTCAGAAGGGCCTGCACAAGTTGAGTTCTGTGTTTCCATAGAAGTCCCAGGAAAGGAAGCCCCCACAATGTCTGAGGTGGTTGCTCCTCCCACCACCCACTAACCTATGGCTAACTGGGGAGAAGCGGGCGTCGATCAAGGTCATCATTATGCCTGGCGCCTTTGATGAAAAAAAATGGGTGCCAAAGCTGGATGAGGAGAGATGCAACTCTGAGATCAGCGGAGAGAGAAAGCCCAGGCAAAAGGCAGTATGCTGCAGACACCAAAGAACTTCATAAGCCAAGTCATCGAAGAAGGTAAAAGAGCGTGCTGAGCAGGAAGGACTCCCCGGACAAGCTAAAAAGGTTCAATCGCCAGGGGCTGAAGATAAAAAGATAATTCTCAGGGAACCAACACGTCTGGTGATGGTTTGGTGGATGATCCACTTGCGTTATAGGGGACTGCCCATAAACAGTATTGCTCCATACAGCGATAAGGTAACTGTCAGTGCTGAAGATGGCTGTTAGATCAATCCAGGATGACAGAAAGACAATATATAGTCTGCTAATGTGCCAAACTGCACAGAATGTCATCTTTGATTCCATGGCAGAACAAAAGTCCAGTTAGACGCAGTGTGTTTTTGCCATATGTTGATATAACAAACAACGGTGGCGGATGCTTCTTCTTGGTGTAATAGCTGTTAAAATTTTTTTGTTTGATGCTTGTTATGAGTTGATTGTTCTCTTTTGCTGCTGTATATTTATTTTACTGTTAAAAGAAAAAACATGTTTTTTAATTTGGTGTCTGATATCTGTCATGATATAGAAATGCAGGGGATGTCGCTCATCTCACATGTTGTCATGCTGATGTCTTCAGTTAGGTTATTTTTAACCGATTTTTTTCTGAAAAGCAAACGAAAATAATTTGATTAGGCAAGAAAAGGAAATGAAAAATATTCTTTTCATCTTTAAAATGCTGAAAAAGCCTAAAGCACTACTGTGTAGTTGGAAAGGTGCTATCTTTCAGTTGAAATAAAAAAAAAAAAAAAAAAAAAAGATTATGCCAATAAAATGTCGGAATAAAATTGTTTCTGCTAGAAAATATTTTCTGTAAATCTTTTAAATAGTTAATATAAAATATGCTATATCTAATCTCAGTTGATTGGCTTGCCAAAAATGCTTGAGATTATGCCACGTGGACATCCAACTGGAGTTTGAGTCAACAAGAGCAGTTGCGCTATGGATTGACCAGGATGTGGGCCCCCAGTGGGACGGTTCCCGTTCCCACCGTGTTTTCCATTTTTCACGGGTCCCGATTTCTTGAGGTCGTCGGATCTCACGTGAGGCCCACCTAAATTGTCCAAAAAGACGCTGGTATTTGAGCCGGTAAACAAGAAATAGATTTTTCTTCGAAAACAAAACAAATTCGCGTCTTACGCGATGAATGGGACCCACATCTGGGCAATCATAGAACGAGTGGCGTCACGGGTAGCGAATGAAAAGGCAGAAAGAAAGAAAACACATGAAAAATTAGGTCATAACGACTGCCACCGTCATCCTTCTGGTTTCGGAGACTCCTGTCAAAAGAACTCCCTCTCGTTCCAACTTCCAACCAACAGACCATCCCCTTCCTCATCAAGCTCCGGCGTCCCCGGCCTCCCTCTCGCTCTCTCTCTCCCCTCGATCCCATTCTCCTCGTCCTCCCATTCTCTCCCGACGACGTCTTTCTTCTTCTATTCTGTGGGACCAATACAAGGAGAGTGGGAGGAGGGAGGAGAGAAAGATAATGGCGTACAAGGCGGACGAGGGATTACCTACCTGTTCAAGGTGGTGCTGATCGGGGACTCTGGGGTGGGAAGACGAACTTGCTCTCCCGCTTCGCCCGTAACGAGTTCAGCTCCGAGTCCAAGTCCACCATCGGCGTTGAGGGTTCGCCACCCGCACCATCCGTGTCGACGAAGCTCGTCAAAGGCCCAGATCTGGGACACCGCCGGCCAAGAAAGGTACGATCCCGTACCACAACCGTGTAAAAGAATACCTCTTCGGTTTCCATCTCCCTTTGTTGACTCGATCATTGCCCGTCCCTTTCCATGTGACCTAATTCTTCTCTGTTTTCTTCCTCTTTTTTATCCTCGTTTCTTTTTTTTACAGTTGGTGATTTCGATTTTAATTCAAAGAAAAAAATTAATTTCTTGGTTAGAATCCATTAATTCTCCTTTTAGGTGCATATGATTCTATGTCAATCAATCACTATCATGTTGTTTTCTATTTTCCCTGCTCTTTTTGCTTGTGTTTGTTCATTTCCGGGACAAAAAAAAAAGAGATCCTTCCTTCAGTAATGTTGTATTTGCTATCTCAAGCGTTGCTACCTAAACGGTATTAAGACGCTTGTAGTTTTAAAGAATCCAAGAACTTGGATATTATATAGTCCCAAAGTAATATGCTATGTAGATTCAAGAATGTTGCATTATTGTTGCAATCTCAAGATGCTACATGGTATGTTAAGATGTTTGTCGTTTCAAGAATGCAAGAACTTGGATATTATAGTCAAATAATATGCTTTATGTTAAAAAAGAATGTTGCCATTGTTGCTATCTCAAGATGCGACATGATGGTATGCTAAATAATGGCTGCAGTTTCAAAGAATGGTACTTCTAGACAAATTGGATATTATAGTCCAAGTAATATGCTATGTAGTTTCAAGAATGTTGTATTGTTGCTGTCTCAAGATGCTACATGGGATGTTACGATGCCCTGAAGTTCAAGGAATGCTAGACTCTTGGATATTATGGCCAAGTAATATACTATGTTGCTATCTCCAAGATGTTTTCATGGTGGTATGCTAAGATATGTTTGTGGTTTTCAAGAATGCTGGGTAGACTTATTGAAGATTATAGTCTAAGTAATATGCTATGTAGTTTCAAGAATGTTTCTTTGTCCGCCATCTGGAAGATGCTTTACATGGTGTGTTAGATGCTTTGTGGGGTTTCAAGAATGCAGGACTCTTGATACTATAGTCCGGGTAATATACTATGTAGTTTCCAAGAATGTTGTATTGTTTGCTGTCTCAATATGTTTCATGGTATGCTAAGATGCTTGTAGTTTCTTTCAGAATGCTAGCTAGACTATTGATATTATAGTCTAAGTAATAAGCTATAGTTTCAAGAATGTTGTATTGTTGCCATCTCATGATGCAGACTATTGATATTATAGTCCAAGTAATGCATCGTGTAGTTTCAAAAATGTTGTATTGTTGCTATCTCAAGATGCTACATGGTATATGATAAGATGCTTGTCATTTCTAGAATGCAGGACTCTTCGATTTTTTTATAGTCCGAGTAATATAAAAAACTATCTACCTTAATAAAGAAACACCATTCATATCGATTTTGACATAAGATTCCAAACCTATGTCACTTTTGATTTGCAGTTTGTTGGTAATTAGCATTTCTTTATGGCTTTGGAGCTTTGATTAAGTCTTTTGAATGTGAAATAACAAACAAAACTAAACTCTATAAGCTTGATGTCACACTGTTTTTTAGTTGTGATTCTTAAGATTAAAGCCAATGAAAGTCTGAGTCAAGATTAACGTATCCATGAGATTAAATACCAGTTTTGATCAAGAAACTTGAACTTATTAAGTTGTAGGTCAAATCCAGAAATTATCATCGATCCTCTCAATGCTTAATAATGTGGAACAATTCCATCCTCTCTCAATTTTTCATTGATTGGTTAATTGACATACTGAGAAATGCATACTATTCTAAAAAATCAAATTACATTTTCAACAAAAGCGCACTGCTTCTTAAGATTGATTGTAATGTAAAGATGAACGCTTTATGTTAATACCTGTAGCTCAATTTTTTGTTCTGACTTGCTATATCATGATGTAACAGATTAGCTGGCGCCCGTAATTACGAATTGATATATGCGACACTGTTCTTGTTTGATTGTACAGATGCCGAGCAATCACTGATATTACTACGAGGAAAGCTGCCGGTGCCCTCGTCGTGTATGACGTTTACTCGACACATAACCTTTGAGAATGTGGGCGTTATGGATGAAGGAACTCCAAAGAACCACACGGATGCAAAACACCGTCATCATGCTCTTGGGCAGCAAGACCGACTTGCGTCACATAAGGGCTGTCGGTGGAGGACGCACAGGCCTTTGCTCAACAGGAGGAGGGCTTTCTTCATGGAACATCTGCCCTCGGTCCACGAACGTGGAGACGCCTTCACCGAAGTGCTGACGGCAGATCTACCATGTGGTCAGTGAAGGTGCTTGATCGGTGATGATCCGTCGGCTGTGCCCAAGGGACCAGACCATCAACATCGGCGCCGACGACGACGTGCAAGCTGCTAAGAAAACCGGCTGTTGCGCAGAATAGTTCGTCATCCATCCATCTTTGGTGATCGTTAGCTGCGTGCTGCCTCGCATCTTCATGTGACACTGACACTTCTGTAAAGCTCAAGGGGAGTACCTTCTCGACACATTCATTCTTCCATGGAACATTGAGCACCCACAGGTTTTGTGGCTGCTCCTTGTTGCAGAAACGCAAACTTAGTGGATCTTCTCTTGTTCTTCGTTTGACTCTCCGACTAGAAAACATGTTTCTCTAACATTTGTTGTTTGCTATCTTTGATCCACTGTATCATCAAAAACAAAGCGACATGGGTAGCATAAAACTGGTTGGTTCTAACTTGATGCCAGGTTCTTCCATGGAATTTCTTCATGCTGTGAATTTACAGCAACTGAGATGGGCATCATCTGCTCCAGTGGCTTTGTGAAGAAAGGTTTTGTCCTCAAAGTCAACGACCTTGGTAAGTAGGTATTATAGTTCATGCATGGCCAAAGCTTTTTCCCTTGGGCTTGCTGCAGTTGGAGAGTGGAAAAACGGAAAGCTGATGAATTGGGTTTTATTAGATGAAAGACCAAAGCATTCTCAGACCCATCTTAAAAAAAAAAAAAGGGGAGAAAAAACACAACACTGAAAGAGATGGGGTGCAATAATAGATAAAAGGAGGCGCTGCTTGCCCACTTACTTTCCAAAAACAAAAGCAGCAGCAGCTTTCATGGAGGACTTTGGGTCCCATAGAATATGCATGGATCTCCTACCACTTCAAACAATCACTGCTGCTCTCCACACACCTCCATCTCCCATAAAGCTCACATTACCTTACCTCTTTTTCTCCACACGCATCCTCAACTCCCAGAAAGCTCACACTACCTTACCACCTTTCATGCTCCCTCAGCAAACATCTCAAGGGTTCCCCTCTCTAACTTTTTTTTTTTGTTCTTTCCTGTCCCCCCTCAACAGCCCCCCCGTGCATATATTCTCATGATCATATCAGATCCATCCATTAATCGATGGCTGGACAGTGTGTGCACTCCCACACCTAAGAAATCTCTCGTCTCGCCTCCAACATCATCCCTTTGGCGGGCTTCCGTGCCTTGCAGCGTACACATCAAACGTGTTCGACACTGCAAAATTAGGCACAATGTTCTCGGGTTGCTTGCCGGCTCCTTGAACCGAACAGTCCATCAAATCTGTCGTCGGACGTTGGCATTTTTTGGCACTTCGGTGGCTCGGGCTCCCTGTGAATGGGACAGTGGAAGTCACACCAATCTGCGCAGCCTTCGCAACAACGTTGTGGCAGATGGTATCCCGATACTGCTATCAGATGATGCTGTTGAGAGCTAAACAAGACAGGCAGGCTTCCGAGAAGAGGTTGCAAGGTCTCAGCTTCCTTCACTGCGCTTGTTGCTGGTGGTAACGAGGCACTTGTTACGGCTCCCATGTTCTCATTGATGGGAGCTTATCGCCAAACCCAACTCAATTGGCTTTGATCAGTTGTGGTGCAGGTTGGAGGGGCAGGATTGAGGAGATCACCATACAAAGGTTGCAGCAGCGCTCACTGGGCCGACTTTGATGCATGTGCATAAGCCAGCCAGTGTTATTACTAAGGGATCATTGGTCCGAGA